>JAJJMA010182985.1:23789-38515 GCA_023529015.1 Papaver nudicaule
ATGCTCCCAAAGCTGGACAGTAAACTCCTTGAGTTGTATCTGATGAAGGCCATTGCCCCGCTTGAAAATATGTACCAGTACCCAATGAGAGGTCTTCTGCAAAGTTGTGTTGTTGTGAATGAATAGAACGTTGTGAAGCAGAAGATCTTCCTGAATCCGAGCATGAAGTTGTAGCTCTCTTAAACGTCTCATTCCATAACACTTCACGAGCTCCGGAAAGCGCTGACCATTGTCGTGACATATAATCATAGCACTGCTCCTATAAAATGCAAAAATAGATTAATTTTAGTTGAACATTCAAGCCAATATAAAGTGAAAATGCAAACAAATGTTGATTTACTTACCAAAGTCATACCAAATTCACCCCAATTATACGGAAAAGGATGCATTGGAACTTCCACTAGTTGTTCAACACCAGACTCGGTGGCCACTGGTAAAGTGAAGTCTACCTCTGGTAACTGCGGCATCTGTTGTTGTGTGTCATATGTGTAGCTCTGTGACATCAGGTTATCCGGCGCATGAGTGGGAAGCACACTGGGAGGAAGTCTTGAGCTACCAACTGCTAAGTGATCGACGTTCTGTGAATGGTATGGCTCAGTGACATAACCTCCAACACTATGTGTTCTCCACCAACGAGTATATACATCCGGTTCGACTGCATAATAGCGATCGGGGCTTACAAATACAATCTCCCTGTCTTGAACTTGTTGTAGTTGTGGAGGATTTGCTGGGATTACAGTCACACCATGAATCTGCCTCTGGAATCTCTCAGCCAAGTACACACTCATTCTGGTGTTTGGGTTTTGCAGATCGTAAAACAATACTCTCATCCCGGATAACTGTAGTGCTGCATCATAAGCATCTCCTTGAACATAACTACTGTTTATCCATGGCTGCCAGGTACATGAACCCAATCTCAAGTCAATCTGATTTCTTGCGAGGGAGCATGAATGTTTGTGGGCATCCTTTTGGCCTCCTGTTTTATCCCTCTTCCTTGACTGAATTCTTTCCCTGGTGAAGAGAAGCATCTTTGGGAATACATCTTCATGTCGTCCAGCAGGTAGTGACACCTCTGGCTCTTTCAGTATGGGTTGCAGGTTATGGAAATAGTAGTAGTACCAGTATTCAAGAACCACAACCATGCCACATAGATCCTTACTGTCACCTGACCACTCGTCAAGATATTTATAGGTATTTCCCAAAGAAGCTATACCCCAATCATAATCCCCAACTTCATTTAAATTTTGGAACAGTAGAATCCAACGTTTATCTACTTTTCCAGTAGAATTTGCAAGAAGAGTATGACCCAAACACCAAAGAAAGAACATCCGGGTCAAATGCTCTGCAATATGAGTATTATCCAGCTCACTTCTACTTAGAATGTACCTTCTCAAGGCACCACATGATAGCCAGTTAACATTATCATCCCATGCACCTGCACTGTACGTAGGCAAAGTACCAAAATACATATCTAGATCCTTATACTTTGTTCCAACCTCCAACGGCGGCATAACTACTTGACGTTTTGAGGGAACACCAGTGGGAATGCCAGTTAACATATACCAATCTACTGGAAGAAGCCCAACCTCAAAGTCCCTAAAATGAAAGCTCTTGGTTTTCTGCCACCATCTCTCGGCTAGTGCTTCCACTAAGCCTCTATCAGAATTGGTGAAACTAAACTTAAAAATGCTAGAAAACCCGCAATTGTCACAGTATCGTTGTGCAACAGGATTGTTTGCTACTACAATTTCATATAACGTGCTTATCTCTTTGACATTACCTCTAAAGTTGACTGACCGAGTTTTACTTAAAGGCTCTTGACATCTATGTCGCACACCAGGCAAGTTTTTCCCGGACACTACCTCTAACAAAGCACACTCTTCTTCCATACTACAATAAAAACATAATGAATTTCCATCACAATTTAAATCAAATCAACAAACTCAATTTCAATCATACTCTCAATTTCAAATAGTTTCATCATACTATCAATGTGATAATCCTATCAATTCCAATCATACAATCATATTCATCATACTAACTCCATTCCATCATACAACTAAATTTCATAACCCTAATTTCAACATGAAAAACCAATTGTCACAATTTTTTTTTAATAAACAATCTAACTATCTACAAAACATCAATACACATATATACTAATCATCAAATCAATCATAAAATCATCACAATCAAATATCAAGAACAATAAAAACATAAATGTTAAAAATCATACCTTGGTCACAATTGTTGACGGAATTGAGTGAAATTTGGGGCAAAAGATAGAGTATGAAATTTGCAACAAACCCACGGAAGGAATTTGAAAAAAAAAATCTACAATGGAAGATTGAGAACATGCATTTTCGGTTTAGGGTGGAGAAGAAGGGAAGGAGAAGAGAAATGGGGGAAAATTTTCTCCTGTCGATTTTTTGTACCAGAAATCTTCTGCGCTGAACCGTTCAGCGCTTTGACCTGGTGTTGACGGTCAAGCGCTGAACCATTCAGTGTTTTCAAATAACGCTGAATGGTTCAGCGCTCAGCGCTGAATGGTTCAGAAAATGGACGTCTAATCTCTCCAACCCATAAGACAACCCCTACCTTATTATCTGACGTGGCTGTCCAGTCTAGTATACTAGACTGGACACCATAAGACTAAGCCTTAGGGGGTTTTCCAATTGCTCGAGGTGCACCCTTGTCTTATTTGGACTTTGGTAGGCCTCGTAGCAATCTGGCATAGTGTGTTGGCTTGCTTATCTCATGTCTCGTAGCACCATCATTCACAGACAAATCCTGCATAGTGGTGGCCTTTGATCATGATAACAACCCCATAATATATCCTAAGACTCCTAATCTTCAACGATAACAAGCAAGATTAAAAATGCAATTACCCAAATATGTAGAATAAGTAGCAGAAACAATTTTATTCAAAGTTAAGCCTCAAAGACCACAAAAGAAATTCCGCTCCACTGAAAGCAACAAACATTCTGAAATTGAAATTTTTACAGAGAGTCAATGGTATGGATTTAGTTCAAATGCGTCTAGATGGAGGGTACACATTTATTGCTGTCCCCCAGAATCTAGTGGCCTAAAATCACCATAGTTCTTGTCTCGAACCCCATCCATCGGACCACATTCTGGAAGTGTTACCGTTGCAGCTTCAGATTCTGGCCTCTTAAACCTGCCTACATACTTCGCCGGTGATGGAACAGTAGTCCTAGGTGCACCTGGTACCGATGCAGGAACAGATGGCGGTGCTCTATTAAACCGAGCCTCCTCCTCGGCAAGCTCGTCCAAATTGGCCTCTCTCTCTAATTCTTCTTTCTCTTTCCTTTTAGCGTCTGTAAATCCCAGATGCCTTTCAGATTGTAAGAGAAAAACACTTTGACGACCACGCTTGGGATGCGATCATCTCAAAAACTAGAATCAACAAACACAGGTTGCAACTCCAATTTCTTCTGTCTCTCCTCCTCGGACCTCAACTAAAATATCAGCTTCCTCCACCTCTCTCTTGTTTCCCCATGCTCCTAAAGCATTTGGGCAATAATACGCCCATCCCTCTCCCTCTGCAGTCTGTCGGATACAGATTGACGACGGGTGACATTTCTAACCTGGAGAATGTTCTGCGACAACAAAAATGAAATGAGCCTTGTTACCCAGTTACAACTCTGCCAACTACGCCAAAAAAAATAATAATACAAGATTATAATTATTACCTTGATCTCTAACATCCACATCCTTGAAAGCCTATTCCTCTGCTGAAGGTCTCCAACATGTCATTCCCTGCTCAGCTCGACCCCGTGCTGCAGAACAAGCTGAAGCATCCTGACCCACTCAAGGAAACAAATTCAGGTTCAGAGTAGTTTTAAATGAGAAAATTAGGCAATGGCTCAAGAAAACCAAATACGCCGCAGGCGAGTGCAACTGATATACTGTGCTTTCGTATACATAAAAATGGAAATAACATTGTGCAGTATGATTAAATTAACTGCAATATACCTGCTGACTCCGCTCGTGACCAATTTTGTCCTTGCCCTAAACGATCGCAATGTTGTATCAATTATAGGAGCGTCCTCTTCTCCTCATGCTCATTCCAGTTAATCCACGGTTTTAGCGAGTCTCTGAAGCTTCTTTTCCAATTCCCGTCTTCACTTCAGTTTTAGTTTTCTTCTCTGCATTTAAACTCTACTTCCCTTCTTGCTCTCTCACAATTATTTGTTGCTTCCTTTCATAAGATCCTCTTGCAAGCCTGACTTTTCTGCCAACACGATAACTTTCTGCATCGTTTGTCCTTCGGACTCTTCGTCGAGTTCCTTCGAATAACACAATTTGTAAAAAGTTAGACATAATCTGGTTGCATCTACTAGTGTATGTAATGTTGCATAAACAAAAAAACAAACATACCATTTCCAACAAATGACGTTCCAGTAGTTTTTCGCACTTTTCAATTACTGATTCTGGCAAGAAGCTTCTAGTGCTCCTTATTGACCACCTCTGCTAAACCAGGCAGAGTCTCGCCAAGTTTTGAACTGGAGGACAAATCAACGCTATCGTTTTATTCAAAGGCTCATCAAGAAGGGTCAGGTGGCCCTGAAGCCTGTCAGACTGAAGATCCTGAAGAAGGAAAAGATAAATACACAACTTAAACTAACAATCTAATATACAGATTGCAAGTCTAGATAGCTTGACCCTTTGTAGGTGCTCTATCCAACCAAAAGTAACGCATTTGTGGTTCCTTGAACAAGAAACTCGATTTGATGGCATCAACTGAAACCTTGTAAACAACCGTAAAAAACAAAAAATGAAATCATCTTGGACAAGACCTCGATCTTCATGTTCTGATAAACCTATGAAACCTGAAAAGCGAAAGGTACACATATAGGAAATGACAACACCGTAAGGGTGAACATAAATGAAAGGAACAAATGTAAGATCTATGTTTGCTGGTTGGTGCTTGGTGTATGTGAGTGCTATATACTAAGAGGTAGTGGTTAGTTGGTCCTTGAGCGATCGAAGAAATATAGCATCATTACCTGCTGAAGCAACCGCAAAGTAGCAAGCTTTTCGAGAGAAAGAACTGGCCTCCGAAACTGACAATACTGCCTAACAAATGATTCGAATTCACAAGGCATCTTCATTTCTTCAACAATGCCGAACCACCAGGTAGAGCAGTTTAAATTGCAAAGATGCTATAACTGTTCATCAGACAACTTTGAAAGATTTTCTATGTTTGTCATTACCTGCTACTATGGTTAGGTTTTACGATGAGCTAAAATTTTAAGAAACACGAAACACTCACATTTACAGAGATCGATTTAGACGCAATTTAGAATTTAAAACTGGGGAAGTACAGAAAAAAGTAACTACAAGAAAGATCATTCACAAAAAGCCAGACATCAAAGAATTTCCATGAAAATGAGAACTGGGATTTGAAGTGATTCGCAAAATGCAAAGAATCTGTTTCTGAACTACGATATCCTTGTTGGGTTCTAAAGCTGCTTAATTGAAACCTAACTTCAATAATAAAAACAAAAGCAGACGAACCCATATACAGATACAACTGTTCATCAACAAGACTGTTATTTCGTATTGCTTTCATCATTTGGCCAAAGCCTACTATCATCAGGTTTTGTGATAACCTAAAATCCTTAAAATTGATACAGGCAAAGATTTATAGCCATCAGAAAGAGAGTCCACCAAACAAAATAGGGAAAGCACACAAAAAACAACTACGAGAAAGAGAGTCTACGAAACAACTTCTTGAGTCCTGAAAAGCAAGCCATCATAATTCCAAGGGTGTCTAAGGCGCATGTGCTGAGCTATTTGCTGAGAAGATGGAGCTAGGGAAATGAACTAACTTCATCCCTTGAAGAAATACCTAAGTTAGGAAATAGGTAACCCAGGAATGCCGAAAAAATCGACATCTGAAACAGATATTCATCATCTTACGGCACTGATGCAACTTGTAACAAGCAAAACTGACTACAAATGAACGATTGGAAGATAACTCTGTAAAGTGAATGTCTGTTCTAAGAAAGCAAATCATAGCAGGGTCCACAGATAAATATCAGAGAAAAGTTATACAACTACCGAACTAACTGTTATGGTGGTCTTTTTGATTGGCTTCTTCTTATAAATCTTTGACCGGCTCAGGTGGTAAACTGAAGGTAATCTATGTTCTCCTTGTCAGTTCCAGGAGTTGAATTTTACTAGAAACGTGAGATGACAAGAAACAAAGTGCAATAGCAGAAAAGCGTAGAACGTGTGGTAGCAAAAACAAGCTTAGACACAGAGAAACAATCACTACCTCTTCATTTGTGCAATTCTGATATGGAAATGAATGCTCAAGAGAATCCATAACTCGGTCAAAACCCGTCAAAGACTCGAAGCTAAGCAAATTGGTCTGTTTCGCATAAAGGCATTGCAGAAAGACGAGAGCAACAACTGATTTTTTAGGGTAGACATTGGCAACAACTGAAAATGTTCCAAACCAGACAATATTTCTCCTTGTGGTTTCATGCCGAAATTAAACCACAGTAAAAGAAGAAAATCATATATGCAGAACAAAGTAATCGTTTAAACAAAACGTGTATACTAACACATCCATGATAAGTTGCTACCTACCTTTTTTAGACTTATATTTTTTCACACCGAATTTCAACAACAAAGAGGAAAGAAAACTCTTGGAATCCAGCTGCTAATGAACAGAAGCCGAAATGCTCAGATCACCAGTTACAAGTTGGCAACTGGTCTGGATCATTCTTATGTCCATTTCAATCTATACTACAAGGTCACTCACATATTCTTAAATGTGAAAACTTTCTAACCATACATTATAAGTTTGATGCTCAAAACTATGAGGTGGTATCATATACTGTATTCAACAACATATACCCGACTCAAGTAGAAAAATCAAAGGAGATTCATAGTCAAAATATAAATACCATTATATTAATATGATAGGATCCTCCAAACACAATATGCCACCATTACATAATAACCAAAGTTGTAAGAGATCAATTTTTTTTTTTTGGATAACTAACCTTCCTAATAACTACAAGAGCTAGTTAATGACAGCATAAAATTAAAACCAAACCCTAATAAATTATAAAATTAGATCAACTTAACCTTGATGATCATCATAAATTTATCTTCGTCGTCTACGCGCAAGAGACTTGACAACAACGGTTGAAGCCACCGCAGCGACAAACACACCGATGACAAATTGCATAGCAGTCTCCGTCTTTTGAAGTGTTTCAAGTATCTGTTTCTGAGCTGCAATCTTATCTTCATACGGACCTTTCTCCTTTGGGATGATTTTAGCTTCTTCAGATGATAATTTCCCACTCACAAAATCACCAAATTTCTTCGTTACCTGAACCAAATCAAAACCCTTTTTTGTTGTTGAATCACCCATTTTACGTAACAAGCTCTGAAATCAATAGAAAGATAAAAAGGAAAGGGAGAAAAGGGTTTTAAGGAATCAGAAAGATAAACCCTAGATTGATGATAGAGATACCAAACCAAATCAAATCAAACAAACGAACCTCATTCACGGAAGCAAAAGAAAGGTGTCTTTTTTTCTATCTCAAATAACCTTCAAAATAAATCAATTTACGGCAGAATGCCACTACATGTGTACATACTACAACATGCGCCGGCCAGCAAATAGTGTACCCGATGATCTTCTAGATAATGTTATCCCATACTCAATTTATGTGGGATGGACTATGGAGGGAGTATTTCGTTGTATGTAGGGTGTAGGGTTGTCCAAAAAAAACGAAACCGTGGTGAACCGAACCGAACCGCACCGAAAATTATAAAAAACGAACCGAACCGAACCGAGGTTGATGGTTATGGTGATGGTGCAAGAATTGAAAAACCGAGTATTATGGCGATGGTGATGGTGATGGCTGGGCATATAACAGAACCGAAACTCCACGGTGCGCACCGATTAATATGAGACTTTAACAGGGGTGTATTGGATTGGGATTTATGTGGATAAAAATAGATAACAGTTTACATGAATCTAGTGGATTTATAATGTTTTTTTTTTAAGAATCCTGGATACTTATAGATATATAATTTTGGATTATAATGGATAAAATTTGGGATTAATGTAGATAACCAAACAATCCGTCCATAAGTTGTGGTGGTATTGGTGGACGGTGATTGGTGGTGATTAGTAGTAATGGGGTGGTGGTGCTAGTTGGTGTGTGGAGGTTTTCAAGGTGGTGGCGGTGGTGGTTGTTGTTGTTAATGGTGTTGGTGGGTGAAGGTGGTGCTGGTGCTAGTTGGAAATAGTAGTGATGGTTGTAGTTGGTGGTGGTGGTGGTGTTGCTGGTTGGAAATGGTGGTGGTGGTGGTTGGCGGTTATTGTTGGTAATGGTGGATGGTGGAGGAAGTGGTGGTGCTGGTTGGAAATGGTAGTGGGTGGGTACCGCTGGGAGTGTGGGTGGTGGTTGGTGGTGCTGGTTGGTGGGTGGTGGTGGTCGATGGTGAACATGGCGTACCATGATAACAAAAAAAAAACAAAAAAAAATATTAAAAAAAATGTCCACAAGAATCCATATAACTCTTGTGGTTTGGGTTGAGATTGATATAAGATAATAATACACACAATTTGCCTACAAATATCCATAAGAATCCTAATTTATCTTGACCCTCAATTATCCTGAAAAATCATAAATGAATTGAATACCTAGGATATTTAATGATTCCATATATATCCTAATTGAATACCTAGGATATTTAATGATTCTGCATATATCCTAATTGAATACCTAGGAGTTTTGAGGACTATTAAATATCCAAATAAATCCTGATCCAATACACCCCTGTAACCTCTAAATCAATTTTAACCATTAATCATAGTATATATTAAAGTTATTAACCATAAATCATGTACTTTCTCTTCATCTCATCTCTTTTTCACTCTCTCTGCAACTATACAACCACCAGCACCACAAATTTCCTCCATCAAATCAATTACTATCAAATCAAGTACTTTCTTTTTATTCTTAATTTTTTTTTTATTTTTTTTTATTCTCTCGTTCTTTCACCAAAACCGAACAAAAAAAAAAACGAACCGAAGATGATTGGCGATGGTGATGGTGCAAGAATTGAAAAACCAAAAATTATAGTGATGGTGATGGTTGGGCATAAAACCGAACCGAACCGAGCCATGGACAACCCTAGTAGGGTGGCATATGGTTCGGTAAAACGGTAAAACCTTACTGAACTATATCGTGGAAACCAACCAAATCATGAATTTAATAGTTTGGTTTTGGTTCCAAAAGTTTATAAACCGATAGTAATGGTTCGGCTCTGGTTGAGTTTCAAAACCGTTGGTTTAAGCCGTTAGGGCTGTCAACGGATGGAATTCCGATGGATTTTGGGAATTCCGATTCCGTTAGGTTAAGAGCTATCGGAACTCCGATAGCCGATAAAATCCTATAGGATCACCTAAACTGCAATCCGATTCCGATATGTTAAGCTAATCGGATATCATAATTTCTCCGATAAAATCCGTTAACAAGAAACAGGAAAAAAAAATTGAACTTTGCATCAAAACTCATTAATTCTGCGACGCTCAACTCTTCAAAAAAACCACACACAAAAGCAAAATCAATAAAACCCAATTTTTCTGCATCATCCCGAAGAAAAGGGTTTGGAAAAGAAGCTAATTTGGTTGATGCATCATTCAGATAAACCACACATTCATAAATTGAATAAATTGAGTGTGGGTTTTTGTTAATTCACACAAACAAACAAACCCCACATCAAAAAATCAAGTATTTCGAAGAACCAAATTAAATTTAAAGAATTTGAGTCAGGAGAATAAAAGATAACACAAATTAAGAAACAACAATGGTAGACAAGATCTGGAATACAAATTTGATACACTTTATTTACTCTTCTCTTCATCAGTGTAACCTGTTGCTGATTTTGTTGTTGCTTCAATTGATAATCATAGATCGTTTTTGCTTCTTCATTCTTTCTAGGCAAAGAAGATGGAGGCACTAATGAAAGACAGAGAGAAAGGGGGTTACAGATCTAAAGGGAAATTATGTTTGTTTTTTATCTCTCGATATCTAATACTATGGGCGATGAAAATTACAAGTACATCCCTAAGTGTTATCGGTATCGGAACTTAACCAAACGGATGGGGCCTAATCCGTTGCCGTTACGTTAAGTGGAAAAACTCTGATAAGAATTCCGATCCGACATCCGATATCCGATATAACGGATAAAATCCTATAGGAATTCAAATTCTCGGAAACGGATGTCGGATTTCGGACTATTATTGACAGCCCTATAAGCCGTGGTTGAAGTCTAGTCATGAGCATTCATTTTCACTTTTTTAATTTTAATTTTTTTATATATCCTCCTTTAATTATTACTATTACAACTAGTCGAATGCAACATGGAGATGTCTCGTGCTATCAAGCTATCGATTAAGACCCTTAATAGCATATTCAAAAGGCTTAAACACGTAGTTACAAATCCTATAAAATTACCTTTGGGTTCTTGGACCACATCGCTTGCAACATCATCATTAAACACTGTCGCAGCATTAATGCGACCTTCACCACTCATGTCAGAGGTATTTTTTCAATGCTTTGTGGCTGGGATCTCTGTTATTGTTAAGAAGAGAAGTTATGTTATCTATCGAAGCCAGGTATGAATTTCGATTGTCGCACAAGTTGAAATCCAACACTATTAGAGAGGCCACCAGAACCATTAGAAATGGTTCTTAAGGTAGAGTTGAACCATAGTGTAGTTTTCATTATCTAAAACTACTTCGAGCAAAACTGAACTCGGGGTAATTAGTGGGTTTTAAGGTAGTTACTATTTATTGCTTCTATATCATCCCAAAATAGATTTAACTTAATCAGTTTGGAATAATAACTATTCCATGATCCCCATAACCCTTGGTCAAATCTAAGATGAGTCTTATGGAACCCCAAAACTTGATTCAACAACACGATCCATGCATGTCATCTTGGAATGAGGGTTAGCTCTTACCGATTCAATTTACAATCAAGTAGTTTGCTTCCATATCAAAAAAGTTTAGTTTATAAATGAGAAAATAAACTAGCTCATATCTGAAACTTCAGTTCATAAAGGAGGAAATAATATAAGTGAGGAGATAAAGAAAGATAATATATTTTTTTTAATTATGCAGCGCCTAGTGGTTGGGCACAAATCCCATTTTTTAGAGAATATTCGAATATGCACCCTTTTGTTAATTGCAAAACCAAAATTTTATGCACCTTATGAAAGAGCGCGTATTTTTTATTTTAACTCCCTGTTGAACATTTATTTAGAGTTCATATTTTAATCACCACAAGACTCAGCATAAGGGTAATTGATATTGACTCGATTTTCATTGTCGAATAGGAAGGGTTCATGGCTCTGTACATGGGCTTTTTCAACACAGCTGGTCCAAGGAAGAACCAAGTTGTGGCAGTCAAAGTCAGCGCCGATAAAACAACGATAAAGCTCGGCAAGTTTTATGGTATCTAGCAACTCATGATCGACGACAATGTTGTCATGTATACATCTACTTGGAACAAATATTGCAGCCTGATATGGTGAAACAATCTTAGATATCATTGTCTTCATTCTGTTTACCATCAATTTGGAGATAATCTTAGACTATTGAAGTCACATCGTCTTGTTTAAAGTTCTTCTCATGAAGTTTGTTGCCTCATTTTTTTTCTTAAGAATTCTTCTATTATTTGCTTACTTTGTTGGTTATGCAGTTGTTGAAGTGGAAAGTTTCATCGCTCAGGACATGGGCTTCTTCAACACAGCTGGTCTAGGTAAGAACCAAGATGTGGCAGTCAGAGTCAGTGGGGATAAAACCGTGATGAAGAGTTGCAGGTTTGACGCCTACCAAGACACTTTGTATGTTCATGGTCACCGCCAATTTTACAAAGATAGCGTGATCACATGCAATGTTGACTATATTTTTGGGGATGCATCTGCTGTGATCCAGAGCAACCAAATAATTCAAAGAAAAGTATTTCTGGGACAAAAGAACATGGTTACAACAGAAAATCAAAAAGAGAAGATTCTCAATATGATATTCAAAGTTGCAAATAGTACGTAATGAAAACTTAGCAATGAACATTGGCTCAGTGAAAACATTCCTTAGAAGACCTTAGGAGAACTACGCAAGAACCGTTATCATGGAATCCTACATTTTAGATTTTATTGAGCCATTAAATTAGGTCGTGGACATTAAAAATGAGACTATGTTGTTTTAAAAAAAATTCTTTTGGTACTAGTATTTCAAGTATGGTAACAAATATCTTGCTTTCGTAAGCTATAATAAAAAATCTTACAATATGAAAGATTATTTTGTGTTACTTGTGATACGTGTGGTATCACATATATGTATATAACTCGCATATAATGTATATATTTGCATTCATAAGAGATTTTTGGATAAATATTTAATGTAAGAACAATTTTTAGGAGGAAATCTAAATAGTATATAATTGGTAACATCTAAAATTTTGTATTCGCAATTAAAAAACTGGAATTATTTAGCGGTATTTACGTTGATTTTTTAGTTGGGAGATGAAATGTTTCAGACACAATTTTAAAGTCTTTATGTTCCTTTAACAAAGGAAGGTTTGTCATGGCTGCTAATGGCAGCTGCTTCAACTCCGTTTCTATTGTGAGGATGATTGCAGATATGATTTTGTTGCCTGAAAATCCTTCACAGCGACTTCTCTCACAGATTTATGCTGCTGAAACAACTTTTTGTTTGTCTGAAGTGTTGCTGATGATGACAAAAATGCCCCTGGACGAACTGAATGCTATTGAACTTGTAGAATTTGCGGCTGGAACTGTTTTTTCTTCATGTTTTGAGCTTCTAACACATGATTCATCCCTGTTTCTAGCGCCAAAATGTAATTGCATAAAATACATCATGGAATCACACCCATAGATTTATTTTGTTCTTAGATCTAGTTTTTGCACACACAAATGAAGGTAAAATTAAAGAGAGACAAAGAGACTTTTTTAACGAGGTTCGGAGCATAATTGTAATCCTACATCCTCGGTTATATTAATGGTTTATGGTGATTTCATTACAAAGATTTCATGAGAGCTTGAGGTGTTGTTCTTCATGGAGGAGTAGTAGAGAAAAAGATGAGATGGAGAGAGAAAGTAGTAGAGGTCTCCCCTTCTTTTAGGGTTACATTTCTTTTTATATGACACTATAGTCGGCGAAGTTACCAAGTTACCCCTAATGGGAATCCTATGTGAGAGTCCTACTATGGTGTATCTTATCCTAGGCAAATCTAAGTTGCACCCGCCCTAATCTTGCTCCACGTAGCGAGTGCATATTTTACACTCACAGACATTTCTTCCATATTGAGAAGTTTGAGATATTTGTAAATACAAAGAGTCATATGCCTCTTGCACTCCTCAGTAGGTTGATTATCAAAATCAGTTTGGGCTTAACTAAGTTCTTTAAGGGCTGTATCAATTCTAGATGTTAGATTACCGAAAACATCTTTGTTCCACTTTTTGACCCCTTTTTGCATTTTGTCAACATTCTCAAAATAATTTGAAATGTCATTAGCATTGTTAACAGACCAAGTTTCACGGACCACATCAGCGAGCCTAGGGTCCTCAGTCCATATCGCCTCAAGTCTAGAAGGTCTAGACTTAAAAGGTTTTTTGGGGTCATGATATATGAGAAGAGCTCTATGGTCAGAATAAAATTGAAATACATGAGCCTTTCTGAACTTACTACAACATTTGGAGTTGACCAAAACACGATCCAGCCTCTCCTTGATGTTTGCAAAACCAGTTCTCTTGTTGTTCCAGGTGAATCTTGG
This sequence comes from Papaver nudicaule, assembly GCA_023529015.1. Taxonomy (NCBI): domain Eukaryota; kingdom Viridiplantae; phylum Streptophyta; class Magnoliopsida; order Ranunculales; family Papaveraceae; genus Papaver; species Papaver nudicaule. The sequence continues at coordinate 37,649 of JAJJMA010182985.1, forward strand.
CCCATTAGCACCAAGGTCCATCAATCCACAGTTATTCATCACATCTTGAAGCTCACTTAGCTGACAAGGAGTTGTAGTTCTACCCCCAATTACATTTTCCTGCCTAGAGCTAATAGTATTCAAATCTCCCATAACCATATGTCCCATTTTTGGGAACTCAGAAATAGCCTTTAACTATTTCCAGACCCTTTTCCTATTAACCTTATTCGTATTCCCATAAATATAAAAGAGGATCCAAGGAGCACTACAACTTGCTGTAACAACTGCATGAATTTCCCACCTGGACTCAGAAGTCACTTAAACATGCACCTCATCCGTATTCCATAACAGACATAAACCACCTGAGAAACCCTCTGGATCGACAATTATAAAGTCAGTGTAACCCAGTCTATTAACCAAATCAGCTGTACATTCTCTTATAATTCTGGTCTCCAGAATAGCCACAATGGATGGTTTATGCCTCTTAATAAGATTTTTCATCGCTCTAGCGAATGATGGTCTTGCAATCCCTCTACTGTTCCACATAATAATCTTCATTTCACAATTATCAGAGAGAAAAGGGCCAGGGAATTGATAATGAGGACCATCATTGTTGTTGGGCCCCCACTTGTTCTTCACTGCACATGGGGTCAGACTCAGAAGTGGATTGAATCTTACCTTGAACACTCTCTGGTTTGTTAAGTCCAAATACAGCTGCGTTGTAATTAACATCTCGAACTTCCAGAGATTTTAGGCTTCTTAGAACTACTGGGGTGTCCACCATTGGAGGAAATATTATCTCTAGCAATGTTGTTTCTCGCCAGATCTTCAAAACGGATTCGAGTTCTTCCTTCTTTTCGTTTTGAAACTCCACTGGGTCCTGATTCC
>JAJJMA010183004.1:0-15492 GCA_023529015.1 Papaver nudicaule
GATGGGGGTGAATTTACCAACACTCAGAACTTTCTTTCCATCTCACTTTTATCAGGAGATCAAAAACCCCCTCTTTAGCCTCTTTCTCAATCTCGATTCAACAACAACAAATTCTGATTCTAAATTAATAGGTCACTCCTTTAAAGTTAAGCCTCAGTCACTACGGAACCACGAGATCCAGTCGATTAGATACCTGAGACTCCATGAGTTTCGGTGATTTTGGTTTAGTTGTGAGGGAGAGCGAGAGAGGAAGAATGGGAAAGAGAGCAAGAGAGGGAGAGGGAGAGGGAGAGGGAGAAGGAGAAGGATTCAGAAATGAGATGAGGGGAGAAAGGATAAGAAGATAAGGGTAGAGCCGTAGAGGATTACACCTATTGTTTGGGTGGAAGTAACAAAGCTTCCTATGACAGACTTTTACATACCCCAGTGTTTAGGCATGGTGTTTTACTAAAATAACCTCCGTAGAAAAGACTGACTTAGACTAACTTGTTTTTTTACTCAAAATACATCTGATTACGGCTACTTTAAACAAAAAATCTTTCTTGGGAAGACTTTCATCTAAGCCCTAGTCAGACTTAACCAAGCCATTCTCCACTAGTGTTTGTCGCACAGCGTGTTGCTGAATGTGAGGCCGAGCTGGCCAACTTGACCGATGTTTGATATGTGTTTTAGTGTTCCTTGTACTTGTGAGGGCGCGCTTTCTTGTAATCAGTTGATTTTTCTTTATGTTTGTTTAGTACTGTAAAAGAAAAACTGGGGACTATACTTGTTAACACCCAATTTCGCACCAGTAATAAATTACCGTGCTTATACTCTGGAACCCAACACAAAGAAAGTCGTTCTGGAGCCGGACACAGGAAAAGCCCTTTGAAGCCGGACACAAGAAGAAAACACCTTCAAACCAGATAATATCATCTGCTCCATTATGGAATACCCTGTATCATCCTACTTTCACCCCACTACCATTTCACTTTCATTCCACTTTTAGCACTAGAAAAACAAAATCTATGCTACTTTATCCTACCTTTTCTTTATCCAAAGAAAGAAAAAAGAGTCCCCCCCCAAAAAAAAGGGGTGACCCCAAAACAAATAGGCCCCCAAAAAAAAGTATGCCCTTTTTGGTTTTCACAAAAAAAAAAAAAAATCAATCAATCGCCCTTTTTTTTCTTTGTTTAAAAATCAATTATCCCCAAAAATCAATTATCCCTATTTTCTCCACTCAAAAATCAATCAAAAATCAATCAACCCATTTTTTCTCACCCCATAACACTTTGTTCCCCACTTTATTCCTTAAAAAAATATTTTCTCTCACAAATCCTCTCTTTTCCCACACTATAAAAGGCCCCTACTACTCATCAACTCAACTCATGAAACTCAACAACAAAAAACTCAAGAAAAACTCACAAAAAAAAGAAAGACATCGAACAACACTCAAAGAAACACTCCACTCTACTCACTCATCCTACAACACTCATTTCAAAAATGAAAGCTCATGCTTTTTTTTAGTCTTTACTAGTTAGTAGTGTTATATCATTCCAAGGGAAGATACAATAAATATTAGAGCAATGTATCAAGTATTGTCTTTAAGTTTTTAAGAGATTAGCATTAAGTTGCTGATACTTTAATTACTTTTAGCATACTTACTGAGAAGATAAAAGGGAATAATTAGAAATTCTCCCTAAACCCAGGTATTGTATTCAAGGTATATCAACCAAACCATGATCACTAAATTGTGAATTAATCTATTGTGAGCATGATGGTCTTCCACCTCACATTAGAATTGCGTCAAAAGATATGTCGTTCTTATTCTAGAAATTATTGTTACAGGAAAATTCTCCTTAATTATCATTTCCGTCAACATTGTGGACGAACCTAAATATGCATAAATAGTCATCCATTATGAATTAAGGTCACACATATATATTGGCATATTTATTTAACATTTATTAACTATTATTATCTCAGGTGGTGTACTCTTGTATGAGAAGATCGGTTATCCCCTCTCATATCTATCAGAACGTACCCACAAATTTGCATATAAAATTTCAATTATTATTATCTCATGTGGTGTACTCTTGTATGAGAAGATCGGTTATCCCCTCTCATATCTATCAGAACGTACCCACAAATTTGCATATAAAATTTCAATTATCATTATTTCATGTGGTGTACTCTTGTATGAGTAGAGCGGTTATCCCCTCTCATATCTATCAGAACGTACCCACGAATTTGCATATAAAATTTCAATTATTATTATTATCTTATGTGGTGTACTCTTGTATGAGAAGAACGGTTATCCCCTCTCATATCTATCAGAACGTACCCATAAATTTGCATATGAAATTTCAATCATTTTTGCGGGCGAATATAAGTGTGAGTAGAGTGGTCTTCCCCTCTCGCTCTTAAAATCCCCCCATATTAATGTACGCATTTCTCCTAATATAGGAATATTATTAATTAACCTCATATAATGTGTAGACCGTGTGGGTTAGTCTAAATATGAGTTGAGCGGTCTTCCCCTCTCATATTAAGAACACACATGCAACTTAGCGAGCGAAATTTACGATCTTTATATTGCCACTAGATAATATTGTGGGTTTCCTTTAGGCAAATGGTCTTCCATTTTGCATAAAGGACGCGTATAAAATAAATTTCGTCGTGTAAGCCTGTAATTTAAAAAATATACATTTGTACAAATTAGACCAAGTTATCCCCTTTAATCCTGAAGTAGAGGCCAATCTTCTGATTGGGCGGTTGATGGGTGCCTAACACCTTCCCATCCCGTACTAAAATCTCCTTATCCGGATTCTCTGATACTAGACCATAAGCATGCAAGTCACGACTAGGTTTGGTTTTCCCGAAAGAATCCAAGCTAGTCTAGAATTGGGTCCTGGCTCCCATTAGTCAGGTGGCGACTTCAAAAAGATCTTCTACAAAATATAGCTCTTGAATAACGAACCATTTAGGAGTTAATTTTGCATCGTTTGTGTTAAAAACATTCACGAACGAATTGATGCATCTTTGCACACTTAGGCGACCCCTCTTAGAACCAGGAATCCGGAACCCCTGGGCGGACCCGGCTCCGTCCGGACGCGTTCCCTGCGGTTTCAACAATACTATGAAACGAAGTTTTCTACGCGCGCCTCTTGTTTGTGTTAGAGACTTTCGAAAGCTCTTATTTATCTGCCTCGTGGGCTAGGCGCCGGGATGGGACGATGGCTGTTGGAATTATTCCCACCCCGTCCTCCTTGTGGTGTCGCGCCTTGATATGGCTGGAAAGGTGCTGGACACTTGCTCCCTGGAACAGGTCCGCTGCTGGTAATTGTCGCGCTTAACGAGTTAACTGAATTGTACCACGTCTGCTCTATTTTTGCTTGCTGAAAGATCCCAAGGTAGTCCGATACCTGCGCCGTCGCTTCTTCCAATTCTACGAATGTTTGGAATTGAAAGTTGGACAAGGCGAAACGTAGTGTGGCAGTCATCTTTCCAACACAGATCTCAACCAACCTGTCTTCCGGCACATCCTCACTTAATTCGAGCGCGTGGCTTCGTAACCTCGTAATGTACTTCATAGGGTCTTCGTCAATCCCCATTGTTGTTCGCGCTAAATCGACCGACGTCACTCGCCTCTTCGCGGAAAAGAATTTTTTGAGAAATAAGCGCTCCATCTCCTCCCATGTTGCTATACTTCCTGGTTTTAAGTTGTCGTACCAGGTATATGCGGTATCGGACAAGGATTTTGAAAATTCCTTTAGGCATAGGTTTCCATCGTTCGCGTGTTGATTCATTGTCGAGAGGAAACGACCTAAATGCTCCCGCGCGTTTCCCTGGCCCGTGTATACCTTGAACTTAGGCGATGCGTAATCACGCGGAAACATGTAAGCGACTACTTCCTTCGTGTAAGGTGGGTCCAAAGAGCTATACCCGTGGTCTTGTTTTTCTACTCGGTAATGTTCCTCAATGTGCCTGGCTAAGTCTTCCTCCGAGATCCTCCCGGTTGACACACTAGGACTCTCCATTTCTTGCTGAAATTCCTTTGTAGCCGCGGGCTTCACTTTTCCGGGAACGATTCCGGCCACGTTTGGTTCATCGAAAGTTCCGTTGACCGGACCGGCATTCTCTGGTGAAGCCGCGCCCTCTTTCTGTCTAATCAACATCATCAATCGCTGCTGCCTCTTCTCCTGCGCTGCAAACTCTTGCCGCATTTCTTCCAAACTTGTATCCTGTGCGTCGTTAATGGTGGATGGTGCAACCTCTTTACTTCCCTGCGCTGATGTTGTTGGCGCAGTTATGATAGGTACATAAAACACCTTCATTATCATCTATAGTTTATGCTTTCTTTGTTAGTTTTCTTGTGAAATACTTTGCATTATTCTTGTTTTCTATTGTGTAGCGTTTATTAGGTTGAATCATCCAAATATGAGCTAAAAGTGCTTAAAGGAGCAAGGAACAAAAGAGCAAAAAGAGGAGAAAGGCCAAAGACCATGCTTCACTCATTCAAATGTGGATTTTCTTGGCTCTATCTTGAAGAGAATTGAATTACAAAGCCAACGGCGAAAGAATCAACTCAATCCGAATTCGTATGAAGAAGTTAGCAAAAATTAGTGAATGAAAAAGAGGGATTTCAGGAGAGATAACATTGAAAGTAAGGGGTTAAATCATTAATATGAAGAAGTTCAGGGACCTTTGCATAAATACTGGACCGGGGACCTGAAAACAATTAAGGAAAAATGATATTTGACATCCTGCTTCTGTTAAGGGACAGCCAGCTGAAGTTTAGAAAAAGAAGAGAAAAAGACGGGGAAGAATGCACTGGCGTGGATCGAACTCAAGACCTGCTGATCCTAAGCCATGCTGCAAACCACTGCACCACAGTTAGAACTGTGATATAGATTGACGTTGTCTCTAATTTAACCATGCGGAATTGCTGAAGACAGACACAATAAAATGTTAGGTCGAGTTCAGACTTCAGACCTATTTTCGTTGGTTTTTTTTTCTCTCGACCAACATAAGCTTAGTTCTCAACTACTACTGCCAAGACGTAACCATCAGTTAAGGTCCATCACAGGGGTTTCGAAGGCATCTAACAAGGGTCCCGTGAGAGAGTTTCTAGCCAGGAAGAAGCACAAATGGGTTTGGAAATTTGAAACCAAGATTGAAGATGCTGCTGCCGTTGTGATTGAATGGAGAAACTGATTTCATAACGTCTTGATTGTGTGTGTGTGTGTGAATGAGAATATTACAGGGACGGAGAAATTCAGAGATTAAAGAAACCCAATTGAACTCATCAAAACCCAACAAGAAAAACACACATTAGCTGTTCGACAAAATGCGTGAACCAGGTGCAGAACTAGAGCAAGAATGGTAAGCTAGTGCTACCAATTCCAGCTGATGAAAATCATGGATTAAGGCGTGATTCAGGAGATGGAGGTGAATAATGAGATGGGTCAAGGTCAGATGCATAGAACAACAGCAAGAAGATGATGATTTGGTGCAAGCTTTTACAAGAAAAAAATGGTTTTGTTGCAGCGCTGTGATGTTGCTGCCATGGTCTGAAGGATCCATGGAATTCAGTGGGGTACAGAGGTGAACACAAACACGAAATTGGGTTCCTAGTTGAATTCGAATAAACAGCAAGCCATAAATTGGATTGGGTTTTGCTTAGGCGTTATTGTTGTGGTTCCATGAGCTACTGTAGGGTTTAGAAACCAACCAGGACAAGGAATTTGGTTGGAGTTGGGTTTAAATTGGGCAGGGTTTTCTGGCCGTGAAAACAAGAGCTGAGTAATGCTTTGGCTGTCGATAGAACGCGAGATGAAGGGTGGAAGATTGAAGGCTGATTTTAGAATCCTAGTTAAGAAAGGAAAGGCAAGTTATTATGGAAATCAAGAGGAGGTGATTGAAGCCTATATAAGGAGGAGCCTAGAGACAATTCTACATATCTTTTTCCACCGGTTCCTCTCCCTTGGGAGGAACTTTATTCTTTTCTTCTCGTTGTAATTTTCCAATGAGCGGATAATTCTTTTGTAGATTAGGGATGAATTCAATGTTCTAAGCGTGAAACAAGATTAATTACAAGTTTTCTTGAGTTTTAAAGTTGTGATTCATTGTGGCTTGTCTTTACTATATCGAAGGTTTATGGGTGATTTCTAGATTGTTTGGAGTGCACGTCAAATTAGTCGATTGGTCATTCTATTGCTAGTAAGGATTAGGGTATCCGTAATTGTATCTTGATTCTTGCACAAGTAGAGAACACGAGACCTTGCAGAGGGATTCTGTGGAGCAATTGTGTGTGAAGACAACACCAGTAAGTGGACCGAACGAACCGAGTTTAACTACTGGGATCAACCTAAATTCACAAACCTTAATGCGTTCAACTGAGTTACACCTTGAGAACGAACTTCATGGCGGCTCAGATGGATAGAATCCGGTGGCTAAGCGAACCTGTCATTCGGTGATACAAGGAGTTTTGGGGATAGCTAAGCGAACCTGCTATTCTACGGTTGTTGACATATGTTTCTAACGAAAGGTAAACGGGTATATTGATTGAGTCTAACGCTTGGTAACGGCGAAGGAATTCTTAATCATTTTCTTACGTTATTCTTTATTTACTTTCATATTGTTTACGTGATTTCAAATCAAACCCCCCTTCGTTTTACTTTTGTTATTGTTTTTGCTCATCCAAATAACCTATCAATTACACCGCTCTCTGTGGGAACGATCCTTACTACCACTATATTACTTGTTAATTAGTGGGAAATATCTCGATAATTTGTTGTGGTAAACGACACGCATCAAGTTACCATTCCTACGGATATCTTTTCGCCTCCTTGCGAGTCTTCGGTGTCGTTATCTGTTGGTTCATTCTCTAACAAAACAAAATCCTCGCTCGGTATAGGGACTCGTTCAGCTTTCTTTTTTGGCGCGCTCGTTGCTTCTCGCGCTGGCTGCATTCCGCTGGACTCGAAATCAGTCTCCCGGTGTGGTCGCCAATTGTGAATGGGGTATGATTGACAATCCAATCCGAGTCACAGAGGTAGCAATCCAATTTGTCTCATTTCTCTTGTTTTGTCTTTCTCTCTCTCTTAAGAGTGTGGTCTAATTTCTCTATCTTCCAAAAGGTCCCTTAATGATCTTTTTAGAGCCCTATTTATAGAGACTCTCTTTTATTCCTAGGTTGCCATGTGTCCCCTTAGCCACTTATTAACATAATTGTCATCCTTTATCTCCTAAACACCCATGATGTTTAAACCCAAGCCCAACTAGATAAGCTTGACTTAGTATGTGTCAAACCCATTAGGCCCTATTGGACTTGGGGTATCCACATCAGTCTATGACCCTTTTGCATCAAATGCGCATGTTTTACGACCCAGACCTTAATTAGCCAACAAACTTCCGACCTTCTAACAAAAAATCTCCACTAAAAACCCTCGGCAACAACTCCTCTTCAACCGATTTGTAGGCTCTAAACCATGTCCAAATCTACACAAACTACCATCATATTCTTTGATTCCTTCTTAAATTTGAATTCAGACAAAAACCCAAGTTCTCTAATTCTATATAATCAACACTTTTCTTTTTTGATTAAACCGATCAAACTGATTGTATTTCCTTTGTCCTTTTCTCGCATAGTGTTTTTGTTTTATTCGTAGACCCCAACTCTACACCAACAAATCCTTTTCTCCCTTTTTCTTGTTATCTCTTTTGGAGAAATCTGACTAAAAACCCATCCTGAAAATCATCTCCTTGATTAAGAAATATAGTTCAAACCACCTCAATTTATTGTAAACCAAGTTATATATAAACAAATTGAAGACTATTTCTTTTTACAGGAAATCATCACATCTTCTTCACACATTTGTAGATAATAATCAAATTAGTTTACACCTACATTTAATACAAAAGACAATAAAGAGTTTTTTTTTTAAGATAAAGTCTGCATTTCATTCAAAGGTTAAGAGTATTACAACCATTGCTAAGGTACATTAAAAGAGGATGAAGAACAGCCTTCAACACAAAATATACCCAAGCACAACTACTCCTAATTTTAGCTAGTGCCAAAAGTAAAGTCCTAAAAGATAGAAAGCAGGAAAACATCCAAGGTTCAAGCCGGGTTCCCACAAAAAACCACCATTGTTGCTATGTTGCCAAGCTCGCGAAGATGATGGCAACTGACCATTTATAGAAATGGCCTGGCGAGAATTCCTGAACACAGACCCAGTATTGCAGTCCCTGTTCTTCCTTGACCTCCAAGAGGAAACCCAAACACTTAGTAGCATGATGTACACCAGTACCCAGCTTGAACTTCAGCAGAATGTTCTGCTCTCCAATTTGTAGACTTAAGATAACCTTAATCCTATATAGGGCACATCCAACGATGCAGGATAAAAGAACAACTAAGAGAAACACATGAAACAACACACTGAAAGAGAAACTACATACATAAATAACTAACATCCCAACCCCTCTCCGGTAAATCTTCCATTTAATAAAAAACATCCAGTCCGGCTTGTAAGTTTATATATCCAGATTCCCTGTGTGAAGCCAATATGCAAAATTATGACAATGTACCAGCTTGGTTACGAGGCAAGGTATCTGGCGCAGTGAATCCCATTGAATTAGATTGAGCGCAATCGAACCGATCTGCCACCACCATTGAAGATTCAGAGAAATAAGTAATTCTAACGAAAGATGCTGCTCCATAGCTTGTGAGTGACCTTTCCTCACACGAAAGGTTAGAATCTGAATGTGAGGGCAAAGGACTCTAGATGAGGAAACTTGAGAATCATCCATCAACTCTGCCAAGGTGTGTACTCTTGTGAAGCGATCAGCTAGTGATTTCGCAGCATAGTCTAAATTTTCCATAAGGTCGATAGGATATGATAAGTCGATATAGGGGTTACAACTAAAGGTCCACTGAATATTTGTTAGGCATAGGATAGGTGTCAAAGAAATTGTCCTCCAACAGTCGATGAAGGACGGGTGGCAAAAGGACACTTGATCAAGAAGAGAAACCGGATGGTCCAAAAGAGGGCACCTAAGTTGGGTGACGAAATAGACACGTGTACAGGTTAACACATATGAGGAGTTCAAAAAATACACGTCAAGTAAGGATAATGTTTTGGAAGGTGAACTCAGTGAGTTGAACAGATCCGGTCCAGTGAACCAATGCGAGTCCGCGAGAATGAAGAACAATACCTGGAAGTGAAAAAACATGAAGTTCCAGAGAAAAACAGACTTGCAAGAACTTAGAAACAAGGGTAGATGGCCAAGAGTTGCTAGAAACTCAGAAAAGTGACTCAGTGAAAAGATAAAATTGAAGACCCAGAACCTCTGAGTCAAGTATAATCGAGTAAAAGGATCGATAGATGGAAGAAGATCTGGGTTATTGGATTGTTGTTTGCCCACCAAATCATCATCAACATCGTCTTCTGATTCAAGACATGATCCTTCCATACGTTGAGAAATTGGTTTGAAGGTTGGGGTGTAGCTAATGAAACGGATTTGAGAAGAGAGAAACATAATTCTAGACCTAGCAAAACAGAAAGAAAAAATACAGCAACCCAAGTAGATTTCCTTCGTTCCTTGTTGAACGTTTAATCTTTTTTCTTCTTCTTTTTCTGCTTCCTACCCATCCTAAGACAAAGATCTAAATTAGGCCCTCTGTGAAGCAAATATGAATCGGTAATTGTAGGTTATCTCGGTTCCTCCGATTGACGGAACTATTTGTTGGTGCTGTTACAATCTTTTTCCCCTGTTACTGCTGCAGAATACTCTGTAGACGAAGATGAAAGCTTGAGAAATCTAGGAAAGAATTTAGGTTCAGAGAAATAATAGGGAATCGTTGGGAACTGGTTAACTCATTTTCACCCGATTCCCAGAGCTCCCATATCTTAGTTCATCCAACAGCTTCATGTTTACAAAGAATCATTATTCCACTTAAAAGCAAAAAAGCGTTGAAAGTTTTGGGTTTCTTATTGACCTAGGGAGACTAACGGATCAACTTAACTATTCTAACGGGTTGACTAATTCACCTGGTTGACTAACGGGTCAATGACCCAAACACTAAATTGGACAAATTTAGGACCCAGACCCTCTACTCACTACACGAATTCAAAGATTTACCAACAGCACCATTAGTGACGGTTTGCATTTCAGCAACGCGCATACGCTGTTGGGAAGCTCGTAACGTCTTCAATGGTAACTGAAAATGCGATCTGTTACAGTGCTCCGTGTTTTTGTTGGTGCAATTACCCGCCTACCCTCAATATTTGGGTGAAAATCCTAAGTTAGCCTCGATTTTTCTTTTCCCCGCCCAACTTTTGGGATGATGAAATTTCAACCCCAGCATCGTGACAGAACCAGATTTTTATTTCAACGGATTAACTTAATACCACAGATCCGATTATAAGAAAACCCAAAAGAAAATAAAAGAAAATCAACTGAAATTATGAAACCATTTATTGTGTCTGAATTAGCTCAGCTGTATGTCCAACACCAAAAACTTAAGCTGCCACATCCACTCATTTCTCTCGCTGGTTTCTTTTTCTCTACCAGATTCTTTTATTTCACTAGTTTCTTACCCTGCCGACGTCGATTTTGACCGGCAACTTCGTCGAGCACAGTGAGATTTAGCGTGCGGGAACTTCATCAACATCATTGAATCAATCAAATCTTCTATGAAATATCGATTTGGAAACTGGTTTGCGTTTAGTCGATTCTTATAGAAGGATTGAAACTGATTTCAAATCTTGGATCTAACGATGCTCTATTGGTTAAGGTATTTCACTTGTATCCCTTTGAATTGGAAATTTACAACATTTATAGAAACCATTGAGTGTTAATGATTAATTTCTAGTTATGAGTATTGAAGGTCTGAATCTCTGAGATTTTTTTGCTATTGTAGGATTTTTGTTGATTTGTATGATTTTTTGTGTTTGTTGATTGTGATTAGAAATGTAGATGTGTTTTTAGTTCATGGTAGTCTGTACTTCCATGTGATTGTCGGTGTAGTTAGTTTTTATATTGTAATCTGGTTTGATGATGTTACAGTGAAAAATTTACACATTAGGTTGATGACTTTGTCTAGGACATATTATAGGACACCAAAGAAATCATACAGAAAATCTAAAACATTACAGCCAACTAGTTATTCATAACAAAATCCAAAGATAAACAAGCAAAAACAGTGCACCCTCCATAGACTTATAATAACACTCTGAAACTGAAAACTGCTTATTTCCTTGGCCTGCATCGAAATTTATGTCAGAGATCATAGTCAGTAACTGAGCTACATTCTCCACATCCCTGTCCTGCAATCTACTAATGCTATATTGACTAAGGGAAACAACTCTAAGTTCTTGACCGTTCAACCAAGCAGCCTTCCAAAGCATATATTTAATTCCTATACCTCCCAATCTATTTGGCCTGCAATGCCTTGTTCTAAAACTTCAACTTCTTTATACCCACACCACCACTAGAGTACCTAGACACATCAATAACAATCAAAGAAACTACAACAAAATTTCCTTAGCCTGCATTGAAATTTATGTCAGAGATCATAGTCAGTAATTGAGATACATTCTCCACTTCCCTATCCTGCAATCTATTAATGCTATATAGACTAAGGGAAACAACTCTAAGTTCTTGACCGTTCAACCAAGCATCCTTCCAAAGCATATATTTCATTCTTATACCTCCCAATCTATTTGGCCTGCAATGCCCTGTTCTAAAACTTCAACTTCTTTATACCCACACCACCACTAGAATACCTAGACACATCAATAACATCCCAATCCCACAGAAGAAAAAAAACAAACAAATTAAACCAGATAATTTAAACCTAAACAAACCTCTACCCAACAAAACTACTCACAAATTAAACTACTCAGGGAACCATAATCTACTGCAAAATCATGACTGATATATGAATTAATCAAAACTCAAATATGACTACAAAGAAAATCATGCTTTGGGTCTCAAACATAACAACTGCAGCATCAACAGATAAACATCCCAATCCCACAGAAAAAAAAAATTAAACCAGAAATGAACATAATATTAACATCACCATATCCATAATAAATCTAAAATCCCACACCACCAAAGTATATAAATTAACAACCCTAAAAAAAGAAAAGAAATATCTTATCCAAGAACTCAAGGACTGTCATGGATTCAAAAAAAAAAAAAAAATTCAAACCTCCAATACCATCATCCATGCACCTTGGTTCACCACTACTTCAACACCATCAAAAGAAGGTACCCTTGGAACTGGGATCCTCTGAACTTCTATTTCAAAATTGGCATAAAAGTGCTCCTCACCATTAGCCCTAATATTCTCATCGAGATTGTTGTAGTAAGAAAACCAATTTGATGTGGGGATGGAGGAATGGGGATATCCTGGATGAAGGTTTCCTATTCTTCCTCTCCCTCAGAATCCAAATCAATTACCTCTGGTTCTGGTACTGGTACTGGTGCTTCCTCTGCTCTAGCCCTTTCCTCTGCACTGACCCCTCCATCCACCCACTCTGGCACTTGATCAGAAGGATGACTAAGAACGTGTATTTGTCCAATGTTGTCATACAACTGCTTCTCATCTCACCATCGTGGCCTGATGATTCTAGTAGAAGAAAAGGGACGCCATTCACCCTCAATATCTTGCTTGTGTAATTCATCCTTGATCTTGATTACTGTCTTTTTGATGATGGCTCTGCATTGGTTATTGAGATGCTCTGGATTAAGCCAGGGATTGGTAATTGTACTACTTATTTTGATTCACTAGAAGATTTGAAACATTCTCTCTGGGGATTAGATTTGGAAATGAAAATGGAAAACAAAAAAAAATGTTTTTACTGAGAATTTTGTATCCTCAAACCTTTGATTTACCCCTAACCCAGCAGTAAATGCGTCTCAACTGCCTAATAAGGCTTAATTACTTACTTTTGCAGGAGTAGTTTATTTTCACATTCCTCTAGATAGTAAAAATTAAATAGCTTTTAAGACATTCTTCTTTTTATGTGTTTTCCTATGTCCAAACATTGGTCATAGTTCAGTGAAAGCCCATAAGGTCAGTTTTATTTTCTAATATTAAAAAAATTAAAATGCACAAATTAGCACAGGGTCCCAGTATATTATTACTGAACCATACATATGCTACTGTCTAACATAGAATAAAACATCAATTTACAGAACCAAATAGCATAACCATAAAAGCAAAGTAATTTAACACATATATAGATGTCTTTAGGCAGGGAAAACATAAAATAAAAACCACTTAATCATCACTTCCCTTTCCAGCGCGGTCCCTTGAATCGTCTCCAGCATTCTCCTTTGAATCCTCGGCATCATCCTCCGAGTCAGTCTTTGATACTAGAAAAGTATCATTCACACCTTTCGCCTCATTCTTCCTGAATATCTCGAGCTTTGCCTGCAAACGTGAAATGCAACGAGCATAACATTCGTCATCATAGGTTGAGTCACTTGAATATGAATCATCTTATGCATCCTCCTCTCCTCGCTCTTCAAAACTATCAGAAATATGATGTACCGCATAGCCTGCCTTACCCATCCTCGCCCTCCTTGCCTTCACCACACATTTCTTACTACTTTCCTTCTCCCGTACCTCATTGAATTTCTTCCTCTCTTCTGGGGATTTGAATAATGAGTCTATAGTGATGAATGGTTCATTAGTTTTTGTAAAAGAACTCTTGCACTTGTACAAATGGTCTTCAACTTTCATTAGTTCTTCTTCAATCATTTTCCACATGTACTGTAAAAACCTATCCAATCTTTTTGTTCTCTCCTCTAAATTTTTCTTCTCCTCTTCTTCCATTTTTTCCTCTTCTGTCATTGGTTTCTTTCCCCTGTCTTCGCTTGACAGTTTTCTCTTCTTGTCCATTGCCACTATGTCTGAAAAAAAAACTCTCTTGCTCTCATAATTTTTTTGTATTCTGACTGACAATCGAATTGGCAATAGAATGGATCATGATAATAGCACCACCAACTACGATTGGTATTGGGATCTTATCAAGTATAATCGACGGGTGAAGGTGGAGACTTGGGAGGGAAATATTCCTCCCGGGTTTGGCACCATTGTGCCTTATCAAACTCCATTCTTGACTCAATTTCAGACTCCCAATCAAGGTAATACATCTTCTTCTATCCCATTTAATCGTAGTATTAATGAAGTCGGTAGTGGTAGTGGTAGTGGTGGTAGACGTGTTAATGGTTCTCGTGTTGATGGTGGGAATGTTGGTGGTGGTAATGATTCAAATTTTGATCCTTTCATTCCCAGTAATCTTATTGGTGGTGATAGACGTGTTGGTGGCGGTGGTAATGATGTGGCTGTGAGTGATGATGGCTGGTAAAGAATTGATGCTGGTGGTGATGGTGATGGATGGGTGTTACAAGCCATTCATCCACGGTGGGGTACATTTAATGTCTTGAAGGGTGTGGTGGTTGTTGGAGACCGATGGCTGGTCACTGGCGGTCATAGGATGGGGTACGTCGGTGTGTTGCAGTGCAACCTATTTATTAGGAGAATCCATCAAGAATTGAATGCTCCCCTGGATCCTGAAGCCCCATTTAAGTTTCCGGTGATGGATTGGTTGAGTTCTATGGCAGCTGCATTAGCCCATGGTGTTGTTGCAATGGACAGGACGCGTCAAGCCGAACGCACTCGACCTTTTCAGGAGGATCAGCCCATTGCGGAAGCACAGCCGGAGGAATCGGGTGTGTCAAGGAAGCGCCAGCGAGAGGAGTAGAGTGTTTACAAAATTTGCTGAAATGGTATTCTTAAATATTTGGATTTACTTTGTCTTATAAACGGTATTGTTGATAATTGAATGGTAGAATTGAGAAGAGAAGCAGATTTTGCAAAGTATGCCTTCTGAATTGAGAGTATTGAACTTTTTCTTGTCAGGGAATTTAGAGTGAATGCTAAGATTTAGAAAAAGAAAAACAGATTTTGCAGAATATGAAACTTTTTCTTGTCATGGCATTGATGGTTTCAATGTTACCAAACAATGCTTGTGTTTGAATTGGTTGATTTCAAGTTCAATTTGGTGTTTCCTAGTTATCCTACACTGCACAGTTCTCTTAACCTACACCACTGTTCTGCAATCAGAAATTGATGGTTTTCATGCTATGTATCAACCAAGCAACATTTTCAGAACCTTTGACACACAGAGTTAAACGGAAATTAGATTAAACACCAATAACATAAACCCATGCACATTCAATCCGGCCGATAATACAACCCAAAAAACACCAAAAACATAAACCCATAAACATGAAGATGATAGAACAACAAAAGTATGACTCTTGAACCAGTCTGATTGATCCTACTTGCGAAGTGGAACAGACTAGTAGCCATAGAAATCACTGTCCTCCTCATCTCCGCTTACGGATGAAGTTGCAGTCCCATACCCATCATCACTTTCTTCTTCTTCTTCTTCTTCTTCTTCTTCTTCTTCTTCTTCTTCTTCTTCT
>JAJJMA010183010.1:0-17706 GCA_023529015.1 Papaver nudicaule
AGATTTCAGGACTCGACGAAAAACTGGTAACACATCACTTATCTATCACCCCGGGTTCTAGGCCAGTCAAACAACAACCGAGGAATTTCAGACACGATGTAGAGGAACATATAAAAGCCGAAATACAGAAACTGTTGGCGGCATGATTCATCAAACCAATCCAACACACTACCTGGCTGGCCAATGTAGTATCCATCAAGAAGAAGAACGGTCAAATACGTTGTTGTGTCGACTTCAGGGACCTGAACAAGTGTTGCCCAAAGGATGATTTTCCGCTCCCAAACATCGACATGCTCGTAGACGCTACCAGCGGACACGCCATGTTCTCTTTCATGGATGGATATAGCAGATATAATCAAATAAAGATGTATGAGCACTACGCCCCAAGAACGGCATTTCGGACACCTCTCGGGAATTTCTACCACACGGTTATGCCCTTCGGTCTGAAGAACGGAGGAGTTACTTACCAACGAGCAATGACATCCATCTTCCACGATATGATGCACAAGCAGGTAGAGGATTACGTGGACGATATAGGTGTGAAGTCCAAGACTAGGACGTCTCACCTGGAGGTCTTACGACGAGTATTCGAACGATGTCGGGAGTACAAACTGAAGATGAACCCTTTGAAGTGCGCCTTCGGTGTTTCTTCGGGGAAGTTTCTCGGATTTCAAGTAACTAAAGAGGGAATCAAGGTCGACCCATCCAAGACCCAAGCTATTACCACCATGCCACCACCTAAGACGTTAAGGGAACTGAAGAGCTTCATGGGTAAGGTATCCTACATTCGACGCTTCATCCCGGGGCTTGCTCAATTTGTAGCCTCGTTCACCCCGCTGCTGAAGAAATAGGCTACCTTCGTATGGACATTCGTCCAACAAGAAGCATTCCGCATGATTCAGCAATTACTCTTGTCACCGGCGGTCATGAAGTCTCACGTACGAGAATGACCACTACTCCTTTACACTGCCTCGACCGATGTCGCGATCGGAGCGCTGCTAGCACAAGAATACGAAGGAGGGGTTGAATGTCCGGTCTACTACATCAGTCGTACCCTGAAGGATGCGAAACTTCGATACCCCAAAGACAAAAGAGCATGCTTGTCCCTGGTCTTTGCGGTACAAAAACTTCGGCAGTACCTCCTTTCCAACCGAGTAGTCCTTATCGGGAAGGCGGATCCCATCAAGTTTTTCCTCTCGAAACCTAAACTGATTGGGAGACCAGCAAAGTGGTTGCTACAGATGTCTGAGTTCGACATAGCCTGCGTATCCCCGAAAGACGTCAAGGGGCAAGCAGTAGCATACCTTCTTGCCGCATTCCCTGGAGAAGACTCTACGGCTCTACATGAGGAAGTACCAGGAGAATTCCCCGAGATAGCACTGGTGAAAGCAGACACATGGCTTTTGTACTTCGATGGATCTGCTACCCCAAGCGACAACACTGAGGGAGCGGCGTCGTCCTAGTATCCCCGGAAGGAGAAGTGTTTTCCCATTCATTCAAACTGGATTTCAAATGCACCAACAACTCGGCGGAGTACGAAGCCTTCCTCCTGGGACTATCACTAGCTAGGCAAGCGGGCGCAACACACCTAGAGGTTAGAGGCGACTCAAAACTACTGGTGAACCAGATGAACGGAGTATACTCTCACAAGGAAGTCACTCTCGCTCCTCATAGGGCTGAAGCACAAAGGCTGCTGAACCATTTTGATGACGCCACCATAATACATACTGGACGCACCAACAATAGGCATGCTGACTGCTTGGCGACCCTGGCGTCCCAACTTCAATTCGAAGGGAAGGAGGAGACTGTAACAGTGAATAGGTGGACCGTCCCCTCAACCTGGCTAGCGGAGGACGAGATCATACCAGACAACGACTGGCGGGCACCCATTGTCGAAGATCTAGGTAACTATAGTATCGAGCGGAAACTCGGCATTAAATAGTTAAAACTTTTATTTCTCTTCCACGGAGTGTTATACCATAGAAACCCAGACGGGTCACAGTCGCGATGCTTGGGAGGACTTGAAGCACAACAACAACTCAGACGTGTTCATAACGAAGTTTGCGGGAAAACTCTCGTCGTGACCCTATACCGACGACTTCAGAGACTTGGGTACTATTGGCCAACGATGGAAGCACAATCCTGGGCCCTACAAGAGACGTGTCCCAACTGTCAAACCCCTCCTCATCAATATGAAGCCTTGGTATGCCACCCTTCCGAAGATTGGAGGGAACCTTTCATCAAATACCTCAACGAAAAGATCTTACCAGCAGATCAACACGTGGCCAACCATCTAATTAAAAGATCCAGGAGGTTTGTCTACCATGAAGGAGTATTATATCGTAAGAGCTACGAGGGAAGTCTACTCCGCTGCTTGTCTGACGAGGAGATCCCCACGGTTCTGAAGGAGGCACACGAGACTGAACACCAATGGAAGAGGAAACTGTTTCTACAAATTCATGAAAGGTATTACTGGCCGACTATGGAGGATGACGCGACATCGTTTGTGCAGAAGTGTCACAAGTGCCAAACTCACGGGAACCTCATCCACACTCCGTGCTTACCGCTACGATCAATCAGTAGCCCTTGGTCATTCTACAGCTGGGGACTCGACCTCATTGGGAAGATCAAGCCGCTTTCCTCTAAGAACCAAGAGTATATCATCACCGCGACATAATACTTTAGCAAATGGGTGGAAACAATACATCTGAAAAGCACAACTGGCGTCACGATCGCAACATTAATCAAGGAATACATCATCTGCAGGTTTGGAATTCCTAAGCATATCATTACTGACAATGGGACGCTGTTTGTTAACAAAGATGTAGCGAAGTTACTCCAAAGGTACGAGATTCAGCACATTTGCTCCACTCCATACTACCCTTAAGGGAATGGGCAAGCAGAGAGTACCAACAAGACGTTGATTCAGATCATCAGCAGAACCGTACACGACAACCCAAGGTCGTGGCACGAGCAGTTACTTATGGCGCTATGGGCCTACAGGATCTCTCCACGAAGTTCCACTGGGACGTCACCTTACTCGCTAGTCTACGGCGCCGACGCCATACTACCAGCAGAAATTAAAGTACCATCCGCTCGAATTGCAGCAGCAAGTGGTGTCCATTAGAATTCAAGACGAGCCAAAGTGGAGAAACACATAGAAATGTATCGGAAAAGGCTCTCTCAGGCATACGACAAAGCCGTGAAGCCAAGAACTTTTCAAGTAGGGACCTTGGTGTTGAAGACGACAAAATACATCCAACAAGACGCCACGGCGCCAAAATTTGTTCCAAACTGGGAAGGTCCGTATGTCATCTCTAAGGCATCTGCGAGTGGATACTATAAGATAGTCACTATGGATGGAAAAACAGAGGGGACTGTCATTAGCGGCAAGTGGCTGAAGGAGTACTACGCTTGACACGGGAGGCCACTAGGAGATGGGAGCCACAACAATAGGGTCATGGGCATGGCGCCCCAACCCATGGCGCCATAACAAGGGAGGATGGAGATGAGGCCGTGGACACAAGCCTCCCAGCACATGGAGGAAAAGCAAATCATATAGAGCCATACAAACGGGTACATGCTCAACATCGTGAAGTCCCACTACACCAGGACTTGGCAGAACTTTCTACCGTAACGACATCAAAAGGAATAAAGCACGACCCTACTCAGCCAGGAGGTCACACAGACGAACTCACGGCCTCACAACGAAGGGAATCAGGATCGCATTTGAAGAACGATCGACACAAGGAAAAGACGGCGGGCAAATTCAGAGGCATGGGGACACATGGGGACTTAGGTCAGAAAAGAGAAATTTCTTTCTTATAGATAAAATGCCAAATTTTATTTGGAAAAAAAAAACGAAGATTAATACATTTCGTTCATAGAAACCAGAGTTCTGATAATAACACTTTCTTAAACCTAAGCCTCTCCCTCATCAAGATGTCAAAACCCGACTTTCAAAACAAGCCGTCCAACAGAGAATAATCCCGCTTATAAAGCATCTCCACCCTCTGGCGAAGAACATTGTTTTTCTTCTTCAAACTCTCAATCACCTCATTAACCTTGTTAGACTCTTCAACCAAAGCTTGTTTCTTAGCCCGTATGACTTTCAACACTCGGCCAGCCTTGTCAGATAACCCTTCCAAGTCCCTTTCGGCGCGGAGGAGAGCCTTCGAACATGGGAAGATGTTAGAGACCATCCCAGCACGATCCACCTTCACGATTTCGAGCCGCTGACGAAGCCAACCAACGTTGCACATCAAAGCCTCTAAAACAACAATACGGCTCTCCCACCTCTGGATCATTCCAGAGGTTACGTCATACAATTTGTCATCTTTCATCTCCTTTATTACAGGAAGAAGCAAAGAGACCATGGTCACCATGACGGGAGTATCCTTCATCAACTGGTTGGTAGCGAGATGACCATAATTTTTCCAGATCTTCTCGTAATGATCCGCATAAGGAGTCGGCACAAGGAAGCCACCAACAGATCTATGTTCTTCAGAAAGGGAAACCATCTTTGGCTCGAAGGGAAGATCGGCTCCCGAGTAGTCGACATCATCTATTCCTAGACTAACATCGTCAAGAGCTGAACCACCATTAGATGAAAGACCAGCATCATCAGTGCCACCATCCTCATCCACAGCGACAACCGAAATTGGAGAGTAGGTTGGAGAGCCTCCCTGGGTAGATTTTTCCCTCCTAGGAACACTCGCACATTTCTTCTTGCGAAGCTGCGTCCCCTGAAAGACAGAACAACATTCAGTTAGCAGATAACGAAAGGAAAAGACCAAGTTAAGACGAGATAAAAGATTTACTGGGTCCCTCGTTGAAGTCTGAGCAGGCGGAGGAACCTCTTCAAAACTCGACCTTCCAGCACTCAAGCAACCTCGAATCCGAGTTACCATGGCTCTACACTGCAACATCACTGCCCCTGTTAGGAGGATAGACATACACACGTGATAAAATTACAAGGAGACACTCACCGGACTCGGAATCCACGTTCTTCGCTTCACATAGCCCTCCCTCTGCGGGGACGAACCAGAATTGCTCTCGTCGGCCATGATTTCGGAAATCCTTTGTTTGGTATAATCACTCTTCTGTGAGGACGAACCAGAATTATCACTGCCAGCCATGGATCTCAGAGATCACACACACTACGAAGAAAATTGCACGAAGGAGCGAGGACGAGGGTTATAGTGTTACACTCACTATATATACACGCTATGAAACCCTAGAAGTTGGATGCACTGCGCGTAAAGCGGGATGCTGACTCAATCTCGGAACCTGCGCAAGATAAAGATGAAACGATGCTGCACTCAAAATTCTGGTCAGTCAAAATCTGCCAACAAACTCACGCGAGATCCTTTCGAAGATTTAAAAGGAAGACGAGAAAAAGGAATTCGCATTAAGAAACCGGTAATTCTTTGCCTTTTCTTTCATTAACAACACGAAATGTGATCTCACATCCATATGGATCTAGAAACTCTAGGAGCTCCTTAGTCAAGTCAAAAGACGACTACCATACCAATTCCCTCAGCCAGAGGGTGGAGCTACGAAAACCGTAAGGCAACACCCAGGGCACCCCAAACCTGACACTAACCACATCCTTGTTACGTGTCATCTGTCACCTACCCTGTCCTACATCACCCAAAGAGAAAACCTAAGACCATTGGGATTGCTATCACCATCCGAGTGCTTAGTATGGAACATTACTGTTCCACACTAACCAGGGGACTTAATGTAGATGGTGAAAAATGGAAGAGGGGCAAAAATGTAAAACGACTCTCTGATTATGCCTTGCCTAAAGACAATTGCCTACTCAGGCACATCGCTATAGCTCAGAATACAACCTGTTCTACGAGCTGAAAACAACTCTCTATGAGTTCTCTCTTATAACTCCCGGTGGAGAGAATGATATCATAGTGCAATACTAAATAATCCCATCAATTCATAAACCCATCGATTTACTTCATGTCGACATCAGCTCGAATTCCTCGACATCAGAACTAAATTGCTCACTGTTACATGGTGGAGATTTAACAGAGACGCATCCTTACAGATTTCCTCTTAAAATGTGAACGACATCTGAGTCTCAATGAAAACCTCAAAAACATCGTGGCTCCAGGCCTGTCCAGAGCTCTCTGAGAAGCATACAACAACCTAAACACACTTAGGCAGGCCACACTCTAAACATAGAATGGCCTAACATACCATGGATAAGCATGCCATGACCTAAGATACGCCATAACCCAAATGCGCCACAAAGGATTAGCCTTGGCCAATGGACAAAGCCGTGGCTTCAGAAGCATGGCGCCATACTCATGGCGCCACAAGATATTGGCCTTGGCCAGTGGCCAAGGCCTGGCTGCAAAACCACGGCGCCACGAGATGTTGGCCTTGGTCATGGCGCCATATGAAATTGGCCTTCGCCAATGGCCAAGGCCACAACTGATGTGGCGCCATGAACTATGGAGCCACTGAATCTGACCTTGGCTCATGGCCAGGGTCGTGGCCACATCCACCATGCGCCATATTTATGGCGCCATGAGTTCTAGCCTTGGCCGATGGCCAAGGATGCTGTTATACGTCCAGTATGCGTGCCTCTAGCGCCACACTCACATTGGCCATAGAGTCATAGCCGCAAACTCAACACAACCATGCAATATCTGCATACTCTCGAGATATCAAAACATCACACGGGAGGATAACTTTAGGGGTATTGGTATGGCGGTCTACGACAGTTAGAAAGAAACTGATAGAGATGATGGACAGTTACGAGAAAGTGGTACTGAGTGGACACGTTCTACACGACTTTAGCAGTTGCAGAGCACAACTCACGTCCTCCACTCCTCTACTCTCCCACGACTTCCATCTTCTTTGTCAAGAGATCAGGGTGAGTTCAACACTATAAATAGAGGCTTCCTCTATCTTCCAAGGCAGAACACATTCAGTAAACCTTTCCAGAACCTCAGAGCAAAACACCTGGGCAATTCAATACACTTCTAGCCTTGGATATTTCCAGTCACTCTTACGACGAAGATCTTGAACTCTTACACCCAGAAACAAATATCCTCAACTTGACCTCAAGTTTCTTTCACTGTTTCCCTCCCTAGATCAACCTCTATCCTCTCTGTGACCGAAGCAAGACTTGAACGGCCATTGACTTGGTTTTGGCTTGTCTTGTTCGATTTTGATCTCGAGCACTACGAAAGTACCCAGAGACGGTGCAGTGTTTTTCAGGCAAAAACAATTTGTCAGTTGCGAACTCAGATGTGATATGGTTTCAGGTATATTGCGTTCCATGGATGGCGCAATACCTCTCCCTTCAGGTTTTTGAGGTGGTATGATCCTTTCCCCACTACATCGTGAATGATGTAGGGCCCACCCAGGTGGGTGCGAATGTTCCTCTAAAGAGTTTTTGTCACTAAAGAGTTTTTTCCCCGCTATGTAAAGAGTTTTTGTCACTAAAATTGACAAAGGGGGAGATTGTTAGAGCATGGCTCGGTCAACCTCACAAAGTGTTGGTATGTCAAACTTAGTTGTCAACTTTAGTGATCAAAACTCGACCGCTAAACAACACACAATTAGGTGAAGTCATGTGAGAGAGTTAGCTTTAGGTTGTGGAAGATTTTGGTAGGATTTAAAATCACTGGTTGAAGAGTTGAAGAAAGACTGAAGATCAAACAAAGACATCCGGCTTCATCATTCAACAGGTTAGTGAATCTAAATAACGCGATTCCATTATCTTTTACACTTGTGCTGCAAAAGACATAAACATAACTCTCAGCTTGAGCTTTACGTTATGACTTGATCACTTGTGATCAGTGTGTCTTATGATAACTCCGCTTTACCACTTGTGGTATTAGTGTGTAGTTATGACGTTCCAATATTTCTTAGAGCTTTCTTTTCTTCCCCGTCTCTAAGTTAATATAAAGGTTTTTCCTAAAACCTTTTCGAGTTGGATATAGCAATGTGATGTTATCTCGGTAGTACTACGTGATTTGATCCATTACATTATTGTGTGTCTTCTTACCTTGTCTGGTTCTGTCGGATTGATTGCATATATTTATATGAGCCAATGTAAGAGAGATCGTGACTCACACTTATGTTGTGTAGACTCGAAATACTGCTATTTCTGAGATTAGAATATGACGTCGTGGCTTGGCTCTGAACTCTGAAGTTCTGAATCATTCATTTGATTCTGTATATGAACATCTTGTATGCCATATCTCACTTCTGGATTCCGAAACCATATTTGTGTATCTTAACTTATGAATTTTCAATGTTTGAACCTCAATGTAGGTTTTGGTAAAACTAAACGTGGATTTCGAAACCATAATCTGGTTTTCGCAATTCATAAGCTATTGGTCTGAAATGTAAACATTGTGACCAATGAGATATAACAGATTCGAAACTATGTTTGTGTGGCTGACAGTGACTTGAGGATCGAGGCCAATGTGTCTTGACCATGTGAGATCTAAAAGGTCGAAAAGACCCTGGGGTTTCTTAAAGGTTTATGTGAACCGGGAAATATATTCCTGTGCGTCGAGGCTAAAAAGGTGTGATGCTGAAACGGTTCTCGACCACATGGACTCTCAAGTTCGACACCAAACATTTGTAGAGAATTTAATATGTGTTTCTTGTTTTGAAACCTTAAACAAGGTTTTGTTAAACAAAATCTAAATTTCGAAACCAAGCTTTAGGTTTCGCTATATGGAAACTTGATTTGGGAACCTTAAATCAGTTCCGGTAATATAATGAACTTTAGGTTCTGAAACCATAATTTGGTTTCTGCCAAAACTGACGTACGTTTCGAAACCTTAATAAGGTTGACTCAGAATGCGTAACTTCGAAGTTCAAACTCTACATTTTTTATTTGTGCTTTAACGAATTAATGAGTTTGATATTCTCGGTTTGAAGTTTGAATTCGTTCATCTTCAATGTACAACTAAGTGGGATTGAGTCATCATCTGAAAAATGGTTAGTCGCTCTAGTTAGTGGACACATGATTACTGATCAATACTGTACGTGATTAAATCTTCATATGCTTTACTACTTGATCAAATATTCATTTGATTATTCATTCGATGTTTTGATTTGAATTCTTGGATATCATTAACGTGACATCTATATTGGAATCAATAATTCCGGAGATTCAACATTTTGCTAGTTACTCGTGGAATATCGCACTGTACTTCCAATGGTATATCTATTTGCGTGATTTGGAACGTCTGAACCAATGTGTTCACTTAAGCTTTACACACAAGGCTTTGTCCACGTTTGTTATGATACGTTTATGCGGAACGTTGAACCACGTTGGACCAGATCCAACTTCCACCTAGATTCGTCTGGTTAGCCCAGCAATACCAAGGAAGTATTGTCGACATTATAAAGCTGGTGACGACATTTGGAAGTAATAATATCTAAGGAGATTTTCGAAATTAAGGACACGTTTTCGAATTGAGATCTTTCCCAGGGATCATATTTGGTAAGCACCATATTTCGAATTAAAAAGAAATATCCAAATATACCTTAAGATATTATTTGCTTTGATTGCTCTTGGCTAAACATGTTTCGAAAATATATTCTCTTCATGGAATATATTTTTCTTAAATGTAAAATGCTAGAGTATTAGTTCTCATTAAATGCTATGAGATTAAATGGGGAATTTCGGAACTATTATGTAAATGTGCTTTGTGGAATTTCCGAAATTAACTTTGCCTCATTTTAAAGCTAAAGCCTTAGTCAATATAAATAGGAGTGGTATCTCTCCTGAAAGCTTTAATCCCCTTGGCCAAGCTCTTCTTCGGAATTGTTAGCTTGTGCTGTCGCTTTTCTTTTCAGTTACCTTTGAGCTTTTGCTCTCGGTCTAGAATTGCGTGAAAGTCTTCTCTCGGGATCGAGAAGCCTAGAAATACCTCTTACGAGAAACTAGTTTAGTTTACTAGTCTTCTTTGTATTGTACTTGTGTTATGTTCTATCACGTCTATCAAACCTAACGATCTTGTTTATTCTAAGGTCCTTCTCTTCTGGTATAATGCCACTCAAGATCGTTGTGATTAGAACATACTCTTTATCTATTAACTTGGATTTGTCAGCAAGCCGCTTTCGGTTTGTGTGCCTAAACTATAGATATTGAGTGGAATCAAGATCGCTGTTATTGGATTTGTTCTTTGCAGGTGTTTTTACCTGGAAAAACAATGCACCGTCTCTGGGTACTTTCGTAGTGTTCGAGATCAAAGTCGAACAAGACGAGCCTAAACCAAGTCAATGGCCGTTCACGTCTTGCTTCGGTCACAGAGAGGATAGAGGTTGATCTAGGGAGGGAAACAACGAAGAAACTTGAGATCAGGTTGAGGATGTTTTTTTGGGTGTAAGAGTTCAAGATTTCCGTCGTGAAGGTGACTGGAAATCTCCAAGGCAAGAAGGGTGTTGGGTTGCTCAGGTGTGTTTACTTATGAGGCTCTGGTTTATTCAGGTGTTCTGAATATCTGGTTGTTTATGGAAAATTTTTTTTGCCTTGGAAGATAGAGGAGCCCTCTATTTATAATTTTGAACTCACCCTGATCTCCCGACAGAGAAGGTGGAAGTCGTGGAAGAGTGGAGGAGTGGAGGACATGGGTTGGTTTCCGTAACTGTCTGAGTTGTGTAGAACATGTCCACTCGCGCCATCTTCTCGTAACTGTCCATTATCTCCATCAGTTTCTTTCAACTGTCGTAGACAGCCAGACCAATACCCCTAAAGTTATCCCCCCCGTGTGATGTTTTGATGTCTCGAGTGATACGCAGATATTGCGTAGTTGTGTTGAGTTGAGTCTGAGTAGAGTCGTATGACTAATTGTCATGACCAACGTGAGTGTGGTGCCTCCAGAACACGAGTATAGGAGTGGCCTTGGCTATTTGGCCAAGGCCAGGAGTTCATAGCGTCATTGGCTTGTGGCGCCATAGCCCAAGGGGCTATGGCCTTGGCTTTTGGCCAAGGCCAACCTCCAAAGCGCTTTAGCGCCAACCTGTTATCATGGCGCCACGGCAAGGCTAACTTCTAAAGCGCTTTAGCGCTAGTCCTGTCATCATGGCGCCATGGCTTATGGCACCACGGCCTTGGCCTTTGGCCAAGGCTAGTTTCTCGTGAACTCATGGTGACTCATGGTTCGTGGTGCCATGCTATGTGGCGCAATGACTTTGGCATCTGGCCAAGGTCGACTTTGTTGCAGCTGGTGCGTGCTGGCTATGCCTTGGTTATAGTGTGCGTGTTTACGCTACAACATACTTGAAGTCATGGCGTGTTTATCCATGGTGTGTTAGACCACCCTGAGTTTGGGATGAGGTCTGTTTAAGCATGTTTAGGCTGTTGTATGCTTCTCAGGGAGTTCTGGACAAGCCTAGAACTTCGATATTCCTGAGGTTTTCATTAAGACTCGAATGTTGAGTCGTACAAAGAGGAAATCCGTGAGGATGCGTCTCTGTTAACTCTTCACCATGTACCATTGAGAGATCTGGTTCTGATGCCGAGGAATTCGAGGCGATGTCGACATGAAGCAGATTAATGGGTTTAATGTGCTGGTGAGATTATCAGTACTGCACTATGATATCATCCTCTCCACCGGGAGTTATAAGAGAGAACTCATAGAGAGTTTATTCAGCTCGTAGAACGGGTTGCATTCTGAGCTATAGAGATGTGCCTGAATAGGCAATTGCAATACGATATCATTTTCTCCACCCGGGAGGCTATAAGAGGGAACTCGTAGAGCTATAGAGATCTGCCTGAGTAGGCAATCGCTTCTTGGAAACGCATAACATAAGGAGATTTACGATTATATCCCTTCTCCATTTTTCACCATCTACAACAGGTACATCGTTCTTCACGGTCATATCATTTCGTACTTGCTACAGCTATCTGCTTGATTCCAACTGGGACGACAAGGTTACTCTTTCGGGAGTTTAGGTTTTGAAACCTTGATCGATATCTCGAGGTGTTTATTGCCTAAGTAAACTCAATATCCTCGCTCTTGGTGTGAAAAGACTTCGGTGAAATATCTGTTAGTTACCAAGGATATCATCTAGCGATTTTACCTGCCGCTATTTGGTTGTTTCCCATAAGGTTATAATCGTCCGATTGGAGGTCGGGTAGCGATAGTCCTCGCGACGGGCTGTGAGGCAACTCTTGCGTAAGACAGTAACGGGCGTCTGTTGACGTAGGGGAGTACATGTGTGTGACCACCTTGCTGTGGTTGGAGGCGTAGGAATACTGAGGAGAAATCTTTGTGACTAATACTCGTATTAGGGTCATATTGTCTGCACCAGCTAGTTCGAAGTCTGAGAGTAGGTGTGTTGGCGGCTTAATTCTTAAGAGTATTCAAAACTGGACTAGGTCCCGGGGTTTTTCTACGAGTTTGTAGTTTCCTCGTTAACAAAATCTTGTGTGTACTTTACTTTACTTCCGCATTATATTTGAGTCATCTTATATAATTAAAGTATCGTACTTGGTTGGCTGACATAGTCTTTCGGATTCTTGTATTGACCCCCTTGTGTGAATCAATCAGATCTGAAAGAGATCTTGTTCTTGAGTTCTTGATTACATGAACCGATTAAGGTTTGACTTATAGGTGGACTAAAATAAAAGATTGGTGGTGTACTCGGTACCCTCGTCTTTACATTTTCTATAGATGTACCTGAAAGTGATGTTGCCAATCTGGGATGCTAGGTGTTTAGCCAAGCACATGTATGCCGATAGGTTTTCATCCAAAGTTTGGTATTGTAACTCTATATGTCTGACTATCAGTTGTGAGTCACTGGTAAGTCGAACGTCTTTGATTTCCAATTCCAGGATGAGCCTTAAAGCATGGATTACTGGTTCGTATTCTACCACGTTGTTGGTGTGGCTTTCGAATTCCAATCTGAAGGCATGTACTAGACGATCCCCGGTGGGTGTGGTGATAAAGATCCCGATACCCGCTCCTTCACTATTGGATGACCCGTCAACGAATACCTCCCATCTTCTTGAATTGGCGGGCGTGATTATGCTCTTTGGATCTTCCCGGTCGACCTATATCTCCGGAATGTCATCCACTTCCGCTTCATCTTTGACGGGTGTTGATGGTGGTTTTTGGCGAGGAAGTCACAGGAGTAATTTTGCATCAATTTCTGGCATCCTGGAATAGCTCGAGATAAGGTATGAATTTATTTTTACAGCAGGGATAAGATATTTGGTTGCCATTAGCCATATTTTAATATCTCGCGACCCTAGTCTAGTAGCATGGTCCGTATCCCTAGCCAATGTATTAAAATACCTATGCATGCGCATTAGCCTAGCTCATGCTCGAGCCAAAACCCTAGGTGCTTCACGCCACTCCATGGCATACCGTGGATATGCACGGCCATGGCATACCTTAGATATGCACGGCATTGGCCATGCCTAATTTTTGGATATGCACGGCATTGGCCATGCCCAATCTTTGGGTGCCCGCGGCATTGGCCATGCCTAATCCTTGGATGCCCGCGACATTGGCCATGCCTAATCCTTGGGTGCCCACGACATTCTCCTTGCCTCATCTTTGGATGCCCACGCATCCTCCCTTGCCTAATCCTTGGAGGCCCACGATTATCCCATGCCTTAGTTTTTGGGTATCCATTGCCATTAGCTCGCCCTAACCTTTGGATATCCATGTTAGTTAGCTCGGCCTGATTTTGGGTGTCCATGCCACCTCCTTGGCCTGATTTTTGGACGCCCATGGCCATCCCTCTCTTTAGTTTTTTGGGTGTCCATATTTATGGCTCGCCTTAATCTTTGGATGCCCACGACATCACCCTCGCTCAACTATTTGGGGGGCCTTGCGCCACCCCTTGCCTTAGTTTTGGATGCCCACGCATCCACCCCTTACCTTAGTTTTGGATGCCCACGCATCCTTCCCTTCTCTTAGTTGTGGATGCCCACGGTCATGCCTTAGGTCATTCTTTAGACCCCCATGGCCGTGCCTTGGCTAAACTCTTGGAGGCCCGAGGTTATGCTTTGGCCAAATACTGGAGGCCTCATAACCATGCTTAGCCTAATTTATGGGGGGCCTTATAGTTGACTCTCGCCTAATTTGTGGGGGCCTTATTGTTTCCCCTCGCTTGTATCCATGGAGGTCCATGATCATCCTCTTCCCCTCACGGCTATCCTTGCCTTCTTAGAGCGAGAGTATATCTTTTCCTAGCCTCCCCTCTATTTATAGATCCTACTGATCCAAGCCCTAGAGGATTATGGATTTTATTGAGTCCATAATACTCTAGTTTCCTAATTGAGTTCGGAAATCTGGCAGCTCACGTATTTCTTCATTGGGCGATTTTTACAGCCCAATCCGTGAAGAATTAGGAGGCGCTTCCTTCACGAAAGATTTTCCTCTGTGAGTTATCTACAACATACTAAAAATTCGGAATTTTATCTGATATAGGCTGGCCTGGGCGATTTTATTAATGGATAACATGCAAGCTGTTCAGAAATCCGAAAATAACATAAATGTTATGGCTCATCTTTTGCGCCCTATGCCTAACTTCCCAATAAGATTATTATGCCATGTAACATGGCTTATTATAATTATGGTGGCCTATCTTTAGGTCTTGAATTGGCAATGCTTATGCATTCTTGATGATGGCTACGCTGTGATAGCATCATTCGCCTGATTTTCCTGATTATGGACTTGCTTCCATGAATCAGTGCTATAATTCTTAATCATGGCTCATGGCTATGACTTATATTATTTTGGACATTCATATGTCTTCATTACTTAGAGAATTGGTGCATTACATGCCACGAGCCAATTTCTCATATTTATGGCAAATTGAAAGTCGTATTTATTTGACTATTGCCACAGAGAGTTGCTGAAATCCTCTCAGTCTAAATGGCGATTGCATAGCTCAATCCTTAGACTTATCTTATCTAAATGGCGGTTGCTAGCTCAAGCCTTAGATTTATCTCATTGTTTTAAATGGCGATTGCCCGGCTCAATCCTTAGACCGAATCTCAAAGTGATATACAAGCTTATCGCTTAATCTCTATCTTTACGCAAAGTCCTGAGTTTACCAGTAATTGGTACGACTTGCACCTAGTCATATTTGACTAACAAATATTTAACAAATCTTACGAGAATCAAGTAAGTTACATGGGGGGATATTCTTTAGGGTTTTGGTTTGGCGGTCTACGACACGTGTGATTGCAACGGCTCAATCACTTAACGGGAAAGAAACCAAGTCGTGTGAACGTTGCTGAGAAGATGGGATAAGGTAGTGGGTTGTTAGTCTTCCCTATTATTAGGCGCAAGACTCTTAACAACTGACCCCACTCACTCCTCACTCCCACTCTTCCACTTCTTCCACTTCTTATGAGATCAGTTGGAAATATAGTGCTATAAATAGGTCACTCGACCAGTTTGGAAAAACAACAACACGAACAGACAAGTTCAACAGTTTAATTCAGTGCAAGTATAATCAAGTCTATCTTATCGATAATTTATTAACTCTTCTCACTCAGCATTCAATATCTAGTGAGAACTGAATATCCATCCTTATCTAGCAATTTAATCTCAACATCACAGAAAATCATAGCAATTCTCTGATCTCATCTTTCTCTGCTTCCCTCCCTAAACCAACCCTATATCCTCTTCTTGTAACTGAAGCAATACTCGAACGTCCATTTCTTGGTTTAGGCGAGTCTTGTTCGATCTTGACCTCTCGAATTCCATTACAATCTTTTATTACATCATTACACTTCACACTTTACCCCTCAAATTCTCTTTATTGTTTTACACCTAAAACAACGGGGAGATATGCCAAGAAATCGGCGAGGACCTGGGATTTCTGTGTTGTTCTTGGTTCAAAGATGATGTTAAACTGCTCGATCTGTGCACTCCACTTTGCTACTTTTCCTACCTTTTCAGGACTCTTGAGCAAAGCCTCTAGCGGGGCTTTTGTTGGTACTCGAACAAAATGAGGTAGGAAATACGTTCTAAGCTTTTGAGTTGCGAATACCAGAGCCAGTATCAGCTGCTCAATCTTTGTGTACCTTCTTTCACCGGTGTTGAGTGTCTTACTGATATAGTAGATGGGTTGCTCCACTTTCCCTTGAGTGCGGACCACTACTGCACTAACTGCATTGTCTGTGGCTGCTATGTATAATGTTAGTACTTCATCCGGCTCTGGTTTCTGCAGAACAGTTGTGGTGGCCAAGTATTCTTTGATCTTTCGAAATGCCTGCTCACAATTCTCTATCCGTGTGAACTTGCTTTCTTTTTTTATGTGTCGAAGAAATGCTTACACTTGTCACTGGATCGGGCAATGAACCTGCTTAATGCTGCCAAACTCCCGTTCAATTTTTGAACTTCCTTGAGGCTTCTAAGCGAGGGCTTTTATGTGATGGCTTGGATTTTTACTGGGTCTACCTCGATTCCCCGCTTGGTAACCAGATACCCTAGAAATTTTCCCGATGTCACGCCAAAGGTACACTTCTCAGAATTCACCTTCATGTTGTGTTCTCTTATCACATTGAAGATTTCTCGCAGGTCAGTCAGGTGGTTTCATGCGAGTTTGATTTTTACTAGCATGTCATCCACATAGATTTCCAGGTTGTGTCCTATGTATTTTTTGAAAATTACGTCCATGAGACTCTGGTATGTTTCCCCTGCATTTCTCAGTCCAAAAGGCATTCTTGTACAGCAGTACAAGCCAGCGTGGGGTGAAAATGCAGTATGTTCTTGATCTTCTTTGGCAAGCGAGATTTGGTTGTAACTGGAGTATCCGTCCATGAAATACATGAGTTCATGCCCCGCCGTAGCATCCACTAACTGATCTATGCTTGGAAGGGTAGCTGTCCTTGGGGCAAGCCTTATTAAGATTGGTAAAGTCTATGCAGATTCGTACGCCCCCGTTCTTCTTTGGAACGATTACCATGTTTGAAATCAACGTAGGATATTTGACCCGTCTAATGAATCCAACATCTAATAGCATTTTGAGTTCTTTC
Organism: Papaver nudicaule; assembly: GCA_023529015.1. Taxonomy (NCBI): domain Eukaryota; kingdom Viridiplantae; phylum Streptophyta; class Magnoliopsida; order Ranunculales; family Papaveraceae; genus Papaver; species Papaver nudicaule. The sequence goes on from JAJJMA010183010.1 coordinate 17,000, forward strand.
TCCACTGCTTCGTGATACTCTGGAGCAATCTTTCGTTGCCTTTGTCTGAAAGGTATGGTTCTTGGTTTGATGGCAAGCTTGTGGCAAGGAAGTTCAGGATCGATCCCCGGCATGTCACTCAGTTTCCATGCAAACACATCCTTGTATTCTATCAGCAGTTGATGTAGTTGTTGTTCTTGTTCCGCCCCCAGTAATGTTCTTATCTTGATCATCTTTGGGTCCTCTGGAGTACCTATGCCTCTTTGGTTTCTTCCAACGTCGAGAATGTTGGTTTCGGGGTTCCCAATATGGGAATCTTCTTTAATTGATATTTGGTGGTCTCCATGGGTTCTGAAGTGTCGGCCTCGGTGGTCGTCACCTCAGAAGGTACATCTGCTAGACTTTCCCCTGTTGTGTCTATCAAGTATTGTTCTAGCTTTTTTGCTTCGGCCTTTGCCTTCTTCTTTTTCTTTGGTTGAACTGACTGGTCATCCTTTCCTCGTTTAAACTGATTTTCATGGCTTGGCAGGCTCTATCTAGCATCTGATCTTGTTAATGAATAATTCTGGATGGACACGTGGCGCCATCAGCAGAGGACGTACACCGAAGCAACATAAACCGCGAAGGACAGGAGTGGAACCAGGCGAAGGGATAACTCATCACGAGGTGATGAAATCCAACGAAGGAGATTAATGGATCACCAAACCTATAATGCTAGGAGAAAGCAG
>JAJJMA010183014.1:0-12305 GCA_023529015.1 Papaver nudicaule
AATTCAGTCTCGATACTGTCCAGTCCGAAGTATGAGAGTAGGCTAGCGTCTGTATACCGTTCATACTAAGGGTGTGCACATCTGGACGAGGTCCCGGGGTTTTTCTGCTAGGTTTGCAGTTTCCTCGTTAACAAAATTCTGGTGTCTTGCATTACTTTTCCCTTCCGCATTATATTGTCTCTGATCTATATAATAGAAATAATTGCAAAATTGTTGATTCATAATCTTTGAGTGAATCCATCTTTATTGAGATCTACAAGAACTACATTCATGTTAGGGTTCGGTTCTCTGAACTATACTTTTTTTTTTTCTTTTCTCTGAACTATACTCAGGTTGTTGTTTGAATATTGATTTGTGAGATCGTTCAAACAACCATAACCAACTAGGTTCACGAAAACAAAAAGTTGGTGGTGTATCTCGGTATCCCCGCTTTTTCAGTTGGTATCAGAGCCGGCAAACACCTTGTAAAGGACGTAACTGTTTGTGTTTGACGCTTCTTCGTGAATCATGAATAAAAACACTATGAAAAAAGTATCTTAAAACGAACAAACTTCGTCCTTGAAATCCAAAAAGACTGACTGGACCAAACGATGCTATCATTGTAATGATATTGGTCACACTTCACGTAGATGCAAAATAAGCAAGTGGGAAAAGAAGATGCTTATGCTTCTTACACAAAAGAGCATATCTACAACTGTTATTGGTTGCATCAATCCTAGTGTTCGTACTCCATGCCCTACTATTGAAGTGTCTTCTAAAAGATCTCACAAAGAAGATGGTCCAGAACAAATAGAAAATGTCTCTGACAATCTTAAGACTAGTCTTGAAAAAGATTGTCCTACAGTTTCCCATAATGCCTCTTTAATAAAGGCATATGAAACCATCTTCAACAAGCTTATAACAACTCTTGTAAATACAAAAGTTGATATCTTAATGAAGGAAAAAGGGAAAATAAAAGAGTCATGCTCTATTCTTGGTGAACCACCGGTTCACCCCAACACAATATAATTGTGTTTGTGCCTTCTCACCACTAAGAAGTACCCACTATGTTCGGTGAGAATAAAGGCAATTCTTTTGGGTACAATAAGATACATGGGACTACATTCAGGATCGTCATCTATCTTCATTAAAAGAACCCAGGTATGCTTCAAATTACATTTTTGTGATGATCAAATAAAAATAGTTCTTATTGCGCTGCTGAAACAATTGTGAGTTCACTCTCAGTATCTTATTTTTAAGGTTATCTTCAAGAATTAAAATCATCTCACAGTCTGTGCTATTGTGCCTTGTTGATTAATAAAAGTGGGACCTTGGTATTACATACAATAATTCTTGTAGAAAATTCCTAAATATGCCATACATAAGATATCGTCATATGTTGAGCTTGCTCCAAATAAGTGATGTCTGATTAAAGAGATGAAACGTCTCAAAGGACTGTGAAAATTCCCTAAAAAGAGGTTGTCCTGAATATCTTATGAGCACCTAATCATGTTTTATAGACTATAAAAAGGTGCTATCACATCCAGAAAGTCCAAAATAATGTAATGAATTGATGTGAGAATCAACAACTCGTCCGCTATCTCAAGATGACCTCCCTGCCTCTGGCTCCCAAGGCAAGAGTCGAGACCAGGATCCATGAGGAAACCTTGAGAATAAGCTAAGAGTTTTATGAAATCTTCATAGACATGACATATAAACTTAAAAAACCCTTCTTGACAAATATTCAGGGATTAAATAAGAAATATTGTTAAGATATTTTGGGTATACATTAATTCTCTTAATATGGGCACGCACATCCAATTCATTGGACTTTTTTTGTGACACTTTTGAAAAATTCTTGAAAATTGCCCAACTCGTTCGGAAACGTAAGGAAGAAGTCCATCTTCCGGAACTTACCAGAATATATAAGATACACGTTTCAGAACCGCCTTCCTTAAGAGTCTTGTACTCATTAAATTCCTTAAATATCCCTCCCTGAGGAATTATATATACCACACACACACGAACTCGGATTCACGTTCAAGTTCTCCATAAAGTCATGAAACATATTACTCGTAGTGTCACACGAAATAATATTGAAGAGGCTTGCAAAGTTATGGATTGTGAAGGTTTTGGGTTTGGAAGGAAGAAGAAGAGAACTATTCTTGATGATGCTATTACAGGAACTCTTGATTCTCAAGAAATCTATGCAACAACATATTGTTACTTTGCCTATGATCATCAGAATGTAGAAGATGACACCATGATTTCTGCAGGGGTCGTTCACGACTTTCTGAAAGAATTTGAAGCTTTCAAAATCCAACTCGTTGACATTGTTAACAATATGGATTTACTGGAGACTGAAATTAATGAATTGAAAGCTGATATGTCAGTTATTAAGGATGAATTGAACAATATGTTTAACAACGCTTCTGATGAAGACAATGAAGCTAACTATGTTCACTACGTGTTCAAGAAATCTGATGACTTCAACAGCTCAAGTGAACCTGAAGAAGATCCTTAAGAAGATACTGACTCTGATATCTAGGTCAGTTCTTGGTTAGCATGGTTAACTCCTTATTAAAAAGCTTTTGTCTTTTCCTTAGGGTTTGGGTAATCACTATGCTAGAAGTAGTCATCTTTTGATTTAAGCATGAATTGCTTGTACTACTTCCATGTTTTCTTTTTCATCAATTAATCGAGGTTATTAAATTAAAATCTTAATTGATGATTGCAATGCTTGATCTTAATTCTCTATGAATGGATTGAAAAACCGTGAACTTGCTTTTTTAGCCATACAACCCGTTCGGGTAAAGCAGTTCATGAAAGATTATCAAAATCCATGCTTCTGACTCTTATGGCTAAGATGAGACGATTTTTGATAATAAGGTACCTTATAGACTACAATGTTGAACTCCGTGGATTAAATGTTGTACCTTTAATTCTTAGTCTTACAACCACTAAGAAGGGGCAACCTAATGTTTTCTCTAAAGACGATGGTTGACCGAAACTCTCTGAGAAAGTATGAAGATTAAACCTTGAATTCCTATTTGACCGTAACTGGCTAGGAGAGAAAAACACATCTACAATTTCACTTGTGAAAATTGTACCCAAGAATTTATTCTAACCTTGCTTGGGAAGGTAGTCGCGTTGTTCCTTATGGAATGACACATTATGGGGGAGAGTTCTTTTTGAACTTGTGTTTCATGGTAATATCTTTTGGGGGAGTGCGGCTGTGGAATCTACGAGAATTGCATCTTTTTATCTATCGTTTCAGGTAAGTTTACCTTTGTCTACATTGATTATTGCGATTTTATGAGGATTCCTATATTTCTTTTCTTTGTCTATTTTTATGACAAAAAGGGGGAGAAATCTTGTAGTAAGGGGAAGTAAAATCTTTCTATCTACTACGACAAATGTCTACGACATTGTCATAGGGGGAGTATAATCGATGTGCTTGTCATATCAAAGCAAAAGTTAGTGTATTGAGTAAGGGGGAGAACATATCAAATTGTGTAGTATCTTGAAGCATCGATGCAATATGCTTACAAGTTTTACATATTACTCAATTGCATAACAAACTCTTGTTCGACTATGTCCTTCTAGAAAACAAGATGTGTGGTGATTTTGAGTTTGTTATCTATACCTTGAATCTTCGCTTGCATGAGCACTCTTATCTGAAGACGCTGAAGATTACAAGAAGATCAAGTACATTATGGTTAGGGCTAAAAGATTTTACTTTTTGAATCCATATGTAATATTGGTTTTTGTCACTAAAATTGACAAAGGGGAAGACTGTTAGAGCATTGCTCGGTTGAACCCACTGATGTTGCTATCTCAAGTCAGTTGTCAAGTTTATGAGACAAAAACACAATCCTTGATAAGTTTACTCTACAACCTCATAATATGATAGTTTTAGGTAATCAAGACGAAGACTGATGAAGACGAAGACCGAAGCTTACTACTTGATAAATCATAACGTCCTCGCTAAAGCTTAGAAAGGTTTTTCCTTTCCGTATCGTATTTACCATTTCTATCATACCAATAGTCTATGATGTTGTTTATATGATCCGAAGGTATTCAAGGATTTTCGCCTTTGCATTTGTCACAATTGTGATAATATGTATAGGTAGAGTATGTTGAATTGTCTCTTGAAATGACCCCCAACGGTGAACGCGTACATGTGTTGCTTTTGGCATTTCAGAGAACGAGCAAAGTATGTATGAACGCGTACATACAAGTTCAAGAATTTTCCTGAACTCTATTGACAGCTCTATGAACGCATTCATGAACGCGTACATATAAGTCATGCGAAACTTCCAACTTCCATATCTTGAAGTTTTCGGTCTAGGCATGATTAGTTCTCGGACTTGTCATTACTTGGCCCATGGAATTCGCCAACTTAATCCAAGCGATGTTCAAACATGATTTGGACCAGAAGTCGCAAACCTTCAATCAAGGTTGAGTCTTCTCTAACTTTTGGCCTTGTCCAAAGTTACATGAAGATTGAGAATGGGTAATCAAGCTATGGACTTTCCTAGTTCCAGAACTTGCTTAACCCCTACTCAAAGTTGCTTAAACATTAAGCAAAGTCCTCCCTTGGTGATCACTATAAATAGATGACCTTCTGCAAGATACAATCTCAATCCTCTACACATTTGTGTATCCTTGCATAAAGGTTGGTCGTCATCTCGAAGTCCTTTTGGACTACGACTATTGAAAGACTTCACTTGAGGATCGTGAAGCACAGGTCGGAAGTAAAATTCCTTCATGTATCTTGGGTTGATTGAATATTTTCAATCTTATCACGATCAAGATTTGATAGAAACTTCGTAAGGTAGATCTTGAATCGTAAACCCTAGAAGTTCCCAACGCATATTCACGAACTAGGTTTCATACTAAGTTCGTCACGCGTTTGGAGGTAAAGTTGTTTAGGCTAGATCAATAAGCCCTATTCAACATATCGATTTCCATTAACCTTGACTTTTAGTCTAAAGGAAATCACAATCGTATTCTTGTTTGATTACTTGGATACTTTTAGGCGTCCTGTTGTTGATGGTGGTTTTTGGCGAGGAGGTCGCAAGAGTAATTTTGCATCAATTTCTGGCATCCTGGAATAGCTCGAGACAAGGTATGAATTTATTTTACAATAGGGATAAGATATTTGGTTACCATTAGCTATATTTTGATCTTTCTCGACCATAGCCTAGTAGCTTGGTTCATATCCCCAGCTTACACGTAAAATACCTATGCATGCGCTTGTGCCTGTGCACGCGTTTTAGCTTATGCATGCGCCTGTGCCTGTGCACGCGCCTTAGCCTATGCGTGCATGTGTCTCGTCTAGCTCGCCATCCCCTTTGTTCCCTAACCTAAAAACATGCCCCTCTTGGCTTGCCTAGCTCACGCCCATGATGGGTGGCCCACGGCCATCCCATCCTTCCTTGCTCACCTCCCCTTGTTTGTGCTAAAATATCTCTCTTGGCTCGCCTAGCTCAGGTCCTACTATAGCCCACGGCCATTCCTTGCTTTTCCCTAGCTAGAATATCTCCCTCCTAGCCTTAGTCTTGCTCACGCCATCCCTAGCTCAATTCACGGTATTGCTCACGGCCATGCTTAGCCAAATTCGTGGGGGCCCTATGGCCGTCCCTAGCTTAGTTCGTGGGGGCCTCACGGCCATCCCTAGGCGAGATTGTGGAGGCCTCACGGCCATGCCTAGTTTAATTCATGGAGGCCTCACGGCCATACTTAGCTTAATTCACGGAGGCCTTATGGCCATCCCTAGCTCACGCTCATGGAGGCCGACGGCCATCCCTTGACTTCCTAGAGCTAAAATATCTCCTTCCCTAGCTTGGTCTCGGTCGTGGCTCATGCCACGGCCCTACACTCTTGGGCCTTTAGCCGTGATCCATATCGTGGCCCAGTTTTATCACTCACCATAGATTGAGGGTCCCACTTATTCATTCTTGAGTTGCCTCTACCTAAGTCCTAGATGATTACGGGCTTTATTGAATCCATGGTATTCTAGTCTCCTAATCAAATTCGGAAATCTGGCAGATTACGAATTGCCTCAAAGGACGATTTTTACATCCCAATACGTGAATAATTAGGAGAAGCTTCCTTCACGAAAGTTTCTCCTCTGTGAGTTCCCCATAACATACTAAAATTTCGTGATTTTAGCGAACATGCAAGCTGTCCAGAAATATGAATATGACGTAATGTTATGGTCCATCCTCATACATCCTATATCTAACTTTCTAATAAGATTATTATGCTATGCAACATAGCTTATTATCATTCATGTGGCCTATCTTTAGGTCTTGAATTGGAAATACTCACGCATTCTTGGTTGAAGCTACGCTATGTTAGCATCACTCGTCTGTTTTCCTGATTATAGACTTGCTTCTATAATCAGTGCTACAATTCTTAATCATGGCTCATGGCTATGAATTATATTATTTTGGACATTCATATGTCTCTATTATTCAGGGAATTGGTGCATTACATGCCACTAGCCAATTTCTCATATTTATGGCAAATTGAAAGTCGTATTTACTTGACTATTGCCACAGAGAGTTGCTGAAATCCTCTCAGTCTAAATGGCGATTGCATAGCTCAATCCTTAGACTTCTCTCATTGGTTTAAATGGCGATTGCCCGGCTCAATCCTTAGACCAAACTTAAAAGAGATACACAAGCTTATCGCTTAAATCTCTATTTTTATGCAAAGTCCTGAGTTTACCAGTAATTGGTATGACTTTGCACTTAGTCAGCTTTGACTTAACAATATTCAATACTTAACAAATCTTACGAGAATCAAGTAAGTTACATGGGGGGATATTCTTTAGGGTTTTTGTTTGGCGGTCTACGACACGTGTGATTGCAACGGCTCAATCACTCAACGGGAAAGAAACTAAGTTGTGTGAACGTTGCTGAAAAGAGGGGATGAGAAAGTGGGATGTTATTCTTCCCTAATATTAAGCACAAGACTTTCCCCACTTACTCCACACTCCCACTCTTCCACTTCTTACGAGATCAGTTGGAATTCTATTGCTATAAATAGGTCACTCGACTAGTTTAGAAAGACAGTTCAACAAGAACAGACAAGTTCAACAAGAACAGACAAGTTCAACAAGTTCAATTCAGTGCAAGTATAATCAATCTATCTCATCGATAATTGATTAACTCTTCTCATTCAACATTTAATATCTAGTGAGAACTGAATATCCATTCTTTTAGCAATTTTAATCACAACATCACAGAAATCATAGCAATTCTCTGATCTCATCTTTCTCTGCTTCCCTCCCTAAACCAACCCTATTTCCTCTTCTTGTAACTGAAGCAATACTCGAACGGCCATTTCTTGGTTTAGGCGAGTCTTGTTCGATCTTGACCTCTTGAATACCATTACAACTTCATATTACATCATCACACTTCACACTTTACCCCTCAGATTCTCTTTATTGATTTACACCTAAAACATTTGGCGACCACAGTGGGAGGTCATTATCTCGGTTGTAATAAAAGATGGTTGAAACTAGGAGGCAGAGTTCAGAGAACACGAATTTTCCAAATATCACCAGTGGTCCCACAACTTCATCTGTTACAAGTGGGGCCACCAACACCCAAATAAGAGGCGTCACCAGCCTTGCTGGGCCTACCATCCAAAACGTGAATCCTATCACGACTCAAAACCCTAATTCCGTGGTTACCTCACCTCATGTGGGGTCCACTTCATCCCCTTCCTTCATGACCGCTCAACCTCATGTTATGGGGTCCACCTCATCTCTATCCTATGCTAACACGTCCCCTCTCTCTCATATTGTGGGGACCACCACTACCACCACCACCACCTCCCTAACTCCTTACACTCCTATCTCAAGCCGCACAGAAACTTTTCTCTTTGGGCCCCGCACTGGAGAAACAAGGAGTACTGAGGGCTCACCTAGCATAGTGGATCTCATGAAGACTCAACAAGATCTGGCCCTAAGTCAGAATAGCATGGTGAAGACCCAATTAGAGTTGCTGACTTATTTGAGGACTCTCTCAGAAAATTTGACACCACCAACAAATCCAGGGCTAACTCGTATGGAACTCCCAGTTAACATCAACAGGATGGGTCCCTCTCCAATTCACGTTATCCCTGATGATCAGGATACTCATGTCCACACCAAACGTGGACCAAGCACGTGCTCTCAACATAACTTTGTCACTCGTGAAGATTTACAGAATCTCCTGCAAGATCAGAGCGTGGAAAATTCATATTTGTTTCATCGTCATCAACCTCCATATCCAATTGAAGTTCAACGTGAATCTCTTCCAGAAGGATATGTTACACCTTGGTATAATAATCTAGCTCCCAACAGTATTCTCAGCTGGAGCCAGATGGTTAATGCTTTCCTCAAGAAATACTTATTTGTGTCTGAGCAACTCACTATCTCCAATTTGGGGAGACTCTATCAGAGGAACAATGAACATTCAGACGATTATGTGACGAGGTTCAGAACTCGTGCAGTGGATTGCAATGATCCAAACGCGACAGAGTTGCATTTGGTGGAGCTTTGCATCAATGGAATGATACCAGTATATCGAGCCTTATTGGAGAATCTGGAGATTAATAATTTCACCAAGCTCCATAAATCCGCCAAACGATCTGCTACTACTGCGCCTGCATTACTAGAAAGGCCCAGACCTGTGAAGGTTGAAGAAAGTCGTGGTGAGACACGTGCCAGCAAACGACTCATCAACAAGCAATATAGTTCTCTTCCCTCAGTTCATGCCGTCACTGAAGGTGTTAAGAGGAAGGCGCCTACTCCTGAGGCCCCACAACTGAAACGTGCAGCCCCAACTCAATCTCAGGCTCCTGTGCGGGTCCCAGCTAATACTCCTGCACCAAAAGCACCACGACAACAGAGGGAATTTCCAAAAATTCCTGATTTCCCTTGTACCATGGATGAAGTGATAGAGCTTCTGGAAGCGTGGATTCAAGATGGTGATATCAAGTTACCTCATGTACGGAGAGAGCCTACAACACAAGAAATGATTGATCCAAAGTATTGTCATTTTCATAGATTTGTCAATCATCCCACCAGCGAGTGCCATCGACTCAAGCAAATATTCAACGAAAAGATCGAGTCAGGGGAGTTGAACTTGGGGACTGAGGGTGTGCATAAGAATCCACTTCCTCAGCATCAACCTCAACGTCAACATCAACCCAACATTCGAAATTACACCATCTTCGGAGAATCTGTCAAGCAAACTGCTAATTATTTGATGGAGAATTTATGCGAGCTCTTGCATTTCTCCAAAAGCCAGCGAAGAAACATTTTCGCCGCCTTCAACTGGATTGCTAGCGGCAAAGAAATACATGTACCTGAAAGACAGGAGGAAACTCAATTAAAGACTGGTGAAGTTACGCCAGAGATGATGGCAGGAGGGAAGCGCGTCCCAATACCACTTATCTCCGCTCGTCTCAAAGGTACATATTTCAAGAAGGTTCAAATTGATGCTGGTGTTATGGTTAACCTAATCCCTATCAAAACACTTCAAGCAATTGGGATTTTCAGACGAGATGTTATCTATTATCCCACGGTGATGAAAGATTCAAAATGAAATCTCCAAGATGTATATGGTCATGTCACCTTGGATCTGAAGGTGGACTCGACTCGCACCAGAGAAAATTTTCATGTGATAAAGGAAGATAATGAGCATGATATGATTTTGGGGCGTCCCTGGCTCCATGGGAAGAGATTTGTGCCTACAGTCTCACCAGTAATCATCAAGGGCCAAGAACTCATGTTCGACCAAGAAAGCCGCAACGTCGGAAAGCTGGAGTACCATGTGGGGTCAGAAACTCTGATAATATTCAAAGAGTTACGTGAAAGTGATTTGAAATATTTAATTCAGAATTATTTAGTTAACGGGAATCCTATCCAACGTGTCCCTACACAAACATTGGATAATTCTCTGACATGGGGACTTGATTACATCAAGTCTATCCAATCTCTCGAGGCACCTCATGAGGGAGTTAAGACCAAAGCTGCAGAAAAGTGAGCCCGAATAAAGAAACTTTCATATAGGCGAAGGACACCTGAGTTGTCATGGGAGCCTAAGGTTTTTCAAGAAGGGAATAAGGTTATGCGACGTACTAATCGAAAGGGGATTTCTGTTTCGTGGTCCGCACCAAACTGGGAAGGACCCTATGTCATATCTCGAGTCATGCCTAATGCACGATACATGATAAGCGCAATATATGAGCGACCTTCAAACATGGTAATCAATGGCAAGTGGCTCAAGAAGATATGAAGATTCACTTTCCAATTCCTTCAAAAGAAAAGTGCAAGCAATCTCTTGCCTTTTAACAATTTCATTCAAAAATTCAAATTCAAAACCTAAACAACCATCTAGTGAAGACTTTTCTCCCTCATCAACCGCCTTCTTTATTTGGGCGATTTCAACAGCTTTCTTCTTCAAATCTTCATTCAACTTACGAAGTTCTTCAGCTCTAACAGCATAATTTCTCTCTTCTTGATTCACCAACTCATGGGTGAACTTACCAACAGCAGCACGCCTTGTTCGGACATATTTGATTCTCGCATGAAGCCATGACAAGTTGAGTTTGAAGATTTCCAGTGAAGCGATCAGCTCTTCTGGTTCATCTAATGCCTCATTAGTCACATCATTCAATGGGGTGGCGTTCATCTTCGAGATTAACCTCATAAGGGCATTCTCAATACCTACGAGTGTATAGAAGTGGACACTCTATCCAGCATTAACAAAATGACCGTAGCGATTCCATATCCTATCATGGAGTGGGACGTGTTCCTTTGGAACATTAAATCCTCCCACTAGCTCATGATCAGGGAGGGTCACTTTGTGAAGTGGGTCATACATCACACCAGCACGGGGAAATTCTTGGAGGGCCCAAGTAGTTGGAGCATCTACATCAACAATGTCAGTATTCTCATAGACTTGTGTTCCACTACCGACAAACTGAAAGAATTTCAAAACAAGCAGGAGTTTAATAATATGTTTCAAGCTATATGATGAAAGCTTAGCATGAGAAGATGATTGAGTTTACCTTGACAAGGGAAAGATTCTCATCAGCAACATCGTCAAAATCCTTACTGAGGTTTTGACCATCACTGATCTTTTTACCGACGAAGTAACTATCTTCAATCTCTTCGTTACCACCAGAAGGCTGCAAGAGCAAACAAGGTGAGAATAAAATACTGGAATATTTTACTTCAAATTAAAAGAGTTGTCAAAAGTAACCTATGTAGCATAAAGTGTTACGGAGGATTTGGGTCCTGTTGTTTCTCCACTTTTATTTCGCTCGGTAGTCGTGCCATTCGAAGTTGCTCCACCGAAGAGTCAGCTTTGGCCAAAGGGAGTGAATGAAGCATTCTCAAAGTCTGGAGAATGTCCATCCTACATCAAATAAGGAAGAAACATCATCAAAAGAAAGTATTACAATAAGTTCACGACGATTTCTAAAGAAGGAATTTTCTGACGTCTGAAATATTACGAAGTATTGCAGAAAACTCAAAAGCTGTACACATCCATAAGGAATTTGGAAAAGTTTTCTTCACGAAAGTTCTTCGTATGGATGTTTTCTATCACGTGCTAAAAGGGTTTAATTTTTGAAGAAATCTACTGTCCGGAATGATTTTTCTACTGAACAGCGTGCAGTCTGCAATATTTCTGGACGTTGCGGCAACTTGTGGCACATGAAATAACGAGCAAAACAGCATGGAATTCAGATTTCTTCTTTGAGGTGAAAGCTACTGAAGTCCTTTTTCTAAATTGGGGTCAACCATCGAAATCCGCCATCGGATGAAGATTTTGTGGCCATTCTCGTGACGCGACTCGAAACAGGAAAATCTAACGGGATTTTTACTTTTCTACTAAAAGTGAAAATGTAGCGAAGAAAATGTGGTCTTACCGTTACCCAATCCTTTGCAAATGGATTGGGGACTTCTTCTTTTTTAAATCATGGGCCTAACTAACCTTGAAAACCGGGTTAAAGGAGTCGATTAGCACTTAAATCATGGGCCTAACTAACCTTGAAAACCGGGTGAAAACCTTGAAATGGATGGGGGACTTGATTAGCACTTGAAGGAGTCGCCATGGAGCTGCTACTAGCTGGGGAAAATGATGCTCCACCCGGAAGACGGTTAACACCGAAAGATACAGTTTCAGTATTGGTCTCTTGTGTTGCGACGCTAACGAAGTTCTGATTAGGCGGAGTTGGCTGCACAAAAGAGTCATGAATAAGATTTCAAGATTATCACAAGTCAAGCTTATGCGAGTACTCCAAAGTACAAGGTC
>JAJJMA010183017.1:0-25308 GCA_023529015.1 Papaver nudicaule
GACTAAATGTTTCATTAAAATCATGTCCATCTAGTTGATTAAAACCTTGTGCAACTAATCTGGACTTTAACCTATCAACTTGTCCATCAGACCTTCTTTTAACCCTATACACCCATTTGTTGCCCAAAATATTCATCCAGAGTTCAGGTAAAACATACTCCCAAGTCCCATTTCTCTCCAAAGCAAGATACTCATCCTTCATAGAGACAACCCACTCAGGTTTCTTAGCATCTTCTCTATAATTCTTGGGTTCAGTAACATCAGACAACAAACTAGAGAAAGCCACAAAAACAGGATGTTTGATACTAACATTTGTAACATAATCTGAAAAATCCTTTGGTTTATAAATACCATGATGAGACCTAGTGATATGCACAGGACTAGGAATTTCAGCAGACACCACATCATTAGTATCTTGAGAATCAGAAGTAGTATTCAACTCATCAGACTCAGAAGTAGAAGAAACAACTGCATCCTCAGAATTTGTAGAAAAGTAAAACTTTGATTCATCAAATACCACATGTCTGGAAATATGTGTTTTCCTAGTTATGGGATCAAAACATTTATAGCCCTTATGCACAGGACTATATCCAATAAACACACACTTTACAGACTTTGGAGAAAGCTTATCTGGTCTTGAATGACCAAGATATGGAAAACATATGGAACCAAAGACTTTCAGGAAAGAATAATCAGGAGCAGAATTAAAAAGAACTTCAAATGGTGTTTTGAGTGATATAACAGGAGTATGAGTTCTATTTATAAGAAAGGTGGCAGTTAAAAAGGAATCATACCAAAACTCTTTAGGACATGATGAGTTTATGAGCAAGGTATTTCTCATTTCTGTGAAATGTCTATGCTTTCTTTCAGCTAGACCATTTTGCTCTGGGGTGTTAGGACAAGAAATCCTTAATTGAATACCTGAAGAGTCAATGAGTGCTTTTAATTGTCCTTTAGAAAGTTCTGAAGCTCCATCAGTTTCAAAAGAGACAACTTTTGATGACAGTAAATTTTCATTGAGCTTCTTAAAATGATGAAAACACTCAACAACATCAGATTTTAGCTTCATTGGATAAATCCAATGGAACCTACTATAGTCATCAATAAACACTATGTAGTACCTAAAACCATTTGTAGACTCCACAGAAGCAGGACCCCACACATCACAATGAATCAAAGCAAGTGGACTAGAAGCATGAGAATAAGATTAGTGAAATGGAAGCTTTTTGCTCTTAGCTAACTGACAGGGATGACAAAGAGTGTCAAAATCACCAGAGGAAAGCACAATATGCTTATGAGAGTTTAAATGTTTAACAATTCTTTGTGAAGGATGACCTAACCTACTATGCCAAAGAGTAGGTGAACCAGACAAAGAAGTTGAAAAGGCAGCATAACTATTGCAAACAGGAACTGGAAGATTTGTAATTGGATACAAGTTGTTAACCTTCTCTCCTTTTGCTAATAAAGTGTCACCTACCATATCTCTAATCTCATAACCATGTTTATCTAATCTGAAGTAGCAATTATTATCAGTAGTAAACTGACCAACTGACAGAAGATTATGCTTAATTTCTGGCACAACTAGTACATTCTTAAGCTTAAATTGTGCATCAGATGTATGTGTTTGTAATGTAGTATTACCAGTTAATGAGATAGGTAATGACTCATCATTGCCCACCAAGACTTTTTCCTTTCCTTTATATGAAGAATAATGTTGAAGATGAGAAGTATCACCAACCATATGAGCTGTAGCACCTGAATCAGATAGCCATTGTGTTGAAGAAGATGGTTCAGCAGACAAAGCAGCAACACTCAAGTGAAGACCAGCAAAGTTGTTAGGAAGTGCATCAGGAGAACTCTCACCAACTTTATTAACATTAGCAACATGAGTAGTATTCCTAGAAGCAGGTGGTTGGTAATTGGTAGGTGGTGCATATCTGAAGAAGCACCTGGTAGCAATATGGCCTGTCTTTCTACAAATCTGACACTCTACTTGACTCCAGTCCTTTTTGGTACTATTATCAACAGAACCAGTATTTCCACCATTGAAACTAGATCCTCCACTTGAAGAACTACCTTTGAAATTGTTATTACTTGGCCTATAATGGTTGTTCTGGCTACTAGTCCTATTCTTGTTAGAAGTACTAGCTCCATGAGACCCATTTCCATTTCCCCCATACATAGCCACAGGACTAGCACCATCAAAATTACTAGTAACTTCAGCTCTTTGATCAAGAAGCCATTGTTCACGGTTCAATAGTTTTGGTTTCAACTCAGCAAAAGTAAATGGCCTTTTCTTGTTATTTGCAGCAATAATAAAACCATTATATTCACTACCAAGACCTCTAAGAATGTACATTGAAAGATCAGCATCACTTACTCTTTCACCAATAGCAGCAAGATTATCAGACAGGTTCTTGATTTGTTGTAGAAACACTGAAATTGACTGATTTCCCCTTCTTGCATTTTGAAGTTGAGATCTGAAGAGATTACGTCTCGCTGTAAATTGATTCATGAAAGCCGACTCAAGATACACCCAAATTGAATGAGCATTAGGCATACCATAGATTTCTGAAGCAATTGAAGTAGTAACAATAGCTTTGATGCAACCAATCACAAATCGATCCATACGTCGCCATTGAATCCAATACGGATTTGTTTTCGTAACACCATATTCAATAACTTCTTGAATTGGTTCATCTTCGTCACCAATAACATAACCATATAAATTTGTTGCAATCAATATATTTTCCATCTGATCTTTCCAAAGAAGAAAGTTAGTAGAATCAAGCTTAATTGACATGAAGTTGGTAATACTGTTGAATGGAGGTGGTGAATAACCAGGTAATACTGTTGATGAAGCAGCGGAATCCATGATTCTAGATATTTATGATGAAGTATTTGCAGATCTAGAATCAAGAAAATCAAGAAAACAGATCAAGAAATCAAGTTTGAGATGAAAAATTCTATGAAACTTGTTGAGATTGATTCCTTGAATTGAAAAACATATTGAAAACTTGTTATTTCAAGAAAGAAGAAAAATGATTGATAAATTTCTAGGTCGGACCGTTCAAGTCTGATACCATGAAAATACTGTAAATACAGTACTGAAATTTATTGATAGAAATGATTGCTTAGTTAATTCAGGCTGTAATGTTCACACACATATTTATAGTAGTGAGTGTGTGAACAACACGTGACAACTAAGGACTCAGACTCTAACTATAAATGGACTCAGACCCATACAGACATTGACAATATCTGACTGAGACTATAGTCCTAATATTTAACATCTGGCTCATTCCATGGTGGCTGGAAAAACTCTATATTCACGTCATTGTTCACCCGAACCGTTCTCAAATCCGCTGGGATATCCCATGAGCCCTCAAGAAAAAGAGCACCTACTTTATTTTATTTTTATATTTCTGTCAGACGTTGGAAGTTCCATAATACTAGCTAGGTTACGTGAACCAAACCAGTGATCACAGTGCATAGAAGCTTTTCTTCCATTTCCTTAATGCATCTCGTATTCTTTTCTACATCAACATAAACCCAATGTACTCCATAAATATAGTCTGAGACCCAGTGGCATGTAATTTTTTTAAGTTGTTTGCTCCTTTCTCCTTTGGAATGATCACAAGAAAACTTGAGTTCATTTCATTAGGAATAAATTTGCGTCGCCAAAGAAAAACTAGAGAGTTAGTTAAATCAGATTGTATGATATCCCATCACTTTCGATAAAAAAAGGCAGTAAATCCATCCGGTCCTGGTGCACTTTCAGCTCCGAGATAAAAAACTGCTTATTTTACTTCTTCCACAGTTGGAGTCGCATCCATCATCTAATGCACTGCTTATTTTACTTCTTCCACAGTTGGAGTCGCATCCATCATCTAATGCTCCTCTAAACTTATATTCACCCTCTCATAATCAAATAGTTCGTTCATGTTTGCATTCATATCACCATGCAAATCGTCATGCAGAACATTAAATTTACGTTGGTAATAATCAACAATATGGTTCTTTATATTTTCCACTCCTTCTATGAAATTACCATGCTCATCCAAGAACTCATAATTAATGTTATGCGATCTTCTTATACAAATATTGTTATGAAAGTATCGGGTATTATCACCGTCGTCAGTAAGGTTTCCTTCGATTTCTGTCTGAGAAGACTCGCCAGTTCAATCCTTGCATTAGCAACTCTAGTTTGCGAAACCACCATAGCATCAAACTTCCCCTGATCATGAGGATTCATATTAGATTCCGCTTCATCTATTTCATACTGCAGTTCAGCTTGTCGTAAACGGACATTTATATTCTCAAAAATCTCTTTGTTCCAACATAAAAGCGCTTGCTTTAAACGTTTCAATTTTGACATGAACAAGTATACCCTGCTGTATCATTGGACTAAGCTAGTTTTCACTAACTAATCTCATGAAGTCTTCATGATTTAACCGAACATGGTTTATCCTAAATGGTGCGTTTCTTGGTCTGTCATCCTCAAACGAAAACCCCATATTTTAAAGGTGAATGATCAGATATGTACCTTGGAAGCGCACAATACCTCAAGTTGTGATATTGTTCCAACCATTCTTTATTGATCAAAGCTCTATCAATTCTTTGTATAATTCTTCCCACAACCCCCCTGTTTTGCACTCTTGAGAGCAAGCACTATGGTGCACATAATGTATGTTAAAAAAAAAAAACCCCAAAAACGCAAGTACTACGGTTGAGAGGCGCCACCGAAAGGCCGCCACTTTTTCGGGGTCGACCACCTAGTGTCCGCCCCACAATCAATGTTCGACATTGACCAGAAACCCCCTATAATCATTCTTCACACTTTGCAAATATACTCACACCTAATACTTTTCACCCAAAATTCAATATTCAAGTTGTTTCACTCAATCATTCTTGCATTAAAAATAATTTGAGTTATATTGTGCTGATAAAATAAAATCTAAGTGACATCGTGCTGATAAAATAAAATCTAAATTACATCGTGCTGATAAAATAAAATCTAAATTACATGTTACAGATAAACATCATGTAACCTAACGGGTTACATGAACACATTTACTGTAGCAAATTCGACCGTTAGACTAGATTTTACCGTTGAGAATGAGTGGTTTAGATGAGATGTAAAAGGGGTGTGAGTTAAAGAAAATTCAAACAAATAAAATATCTAAGGGCGGCCACTGAGTAGGCGCACATATTTGGACGTACACTGAATGTTTGCTGACGGCCACTGAGTGTCCATCCCGTAAAAACAATATAAAACATGCCACACATCTGTTGGAGGTTTTATGTTGTTGTAGGACTTTTGTATAGAATGTATGTTGTTTTACTTACTATTCATGCTAAAAATCCCCCCCATAGTGCTTGCTCTGATAAAACCGGTGGCCATACTCATTAATTGAGAGCCAATAACTTGGTGACACATATGTGGGGAAAAAATTGGGGGCAATGTGCGGGGAGAATCTACAATGACTCGCATGCATCCAACCCACTTGCAGTTGCAGGGTAGGCAACACACTCCCGAGGGCCGTACCTCCAGTCGTCAAACACTTGTCACTTCCCGCGCGCACTTTTTTATTTCCCATCATAAAAACCCCTCTCTAAAACCGCCATTATTCCCAATCTTCTCATCTCGGCTAGTGGAAAAGGAAAACCCTAAATCGGAGAGCTCTGGAATCTGGATGTCCGTTTTCTCTTCCTACTTGTCTTCTTTAGTTTCATTATCGGTTTATTGAGTTCTGATTCGATTTTCTTTTTTCATTTGCAGTTGAAAAATCAAAGTTTCTACAAGTTATGGGTAGGTTACAGGACATCGTCTTCTCCATTCTCCTCTTATTTAACTTTTTCGTCTTCGTCTTGATTTCTAATTTTCTTACTTTCCTTTGTTTTGTATGCAGAAGCACCCAAACCACAGTGTGATCTGTTAAATGCTGCTTACAAGGGGGAAATCAATCGCTTCAAGAGTAAGAAATTAAATTGATCTATCTATTTCTAATTTTATTTATTTTTAGTATCATTTCTTAAAACATTTGATTTGGCTGTTTTTAGGGTTGGCTTTGAGTTATGCTAAAGGTGAAGGGATTGAAGTAGCAGAAGCGATTGATGAGCTTGTGCTTGAAGATGGAAGAGGATCTCTTCATTTTGCTGCTGCAGGAGGAAGTTTACAAGTTTGTAAATACTTGATTGAGACCTTGAAGCTTGATGTGGATTCCAAAGACGGAGAAGGTATTATTTATCTTTTCTTTTAACAATTAAAATGCTAAGAGATTCAACTGTTTATAATGACAATCTGTTTTAGGGGTCATGTAGATCGTTCAATTGCTTTATAATGCCCATCAGATAAGCGTATGTCAAGTGTCAACTACCCTAAGCTCTACTATTGTGGGAAACTTAGAGTTGCCAACAAAATGTGGTCAATGTGAATACGATTGTGAACTTTCTTTAACTGTAGAGAAGGGGTAGTGGTCACAAATATGGTTAAGAGAGACCTATCAAGTGATGGTGTACGAAATTTATCTTCGTTTAGACTTTTAATAATTTGATACTGTATATATTCAATAGATACGTCTCCTTGTTATTTCTATTTTACAGGTTGCACACCCTTGTATCATGCATCTGCGGAAGGGCATTTTGACACGGTTAGATATCTTCTTGAGAAGGGTGCCGACCCTGATGCGTCAAATGTTAAGAATGCCACTCCTTTACATTTTGCTGCAAAGTCAGGTAATCACACTCTGGACGAATGTTTCAGTCTTCTGTTAGACACTAAATCTTCATTGGCACCTTTAAGTCTAAACATGCCGTCCCACCTTAGAATAAATCTACCTTTATATAGATGTTATTTACACATTCATACGTTACACCTAACCTTTACTAGCTGGGAAAAGTTTTGACTGCGTTAAAAACTTCACTTATCTGTAAACACTGAAGGAAGAACCTCGTTGAGTAAATTAGGTTACTGATCTCTTATTCACTAGTCCTCCTGGCCACATGCTAGATTTAGACTACCTGTCAACGAGGCCTAGCCCTGGCCAATATGTTGGATCAGTTAATTCTCAGCCAATCAAAACAAAAAATATCATAGTTTAATGTGACCCCCTTGCCTGCCTTGATGGTTGGCCTACTAGTCAGTAGTGAGCTATCTTGATTTGGCTGTCTGAAAATTTTCTAGTCCCAACTTTATACAGCGATATAGATTGTCATGTCAATATTAGAATAATTAAACGGCCTTTAAGTGATTCACGGAACATTGCAAAATGCTCCTTGCCGGTGTAGTTCTCACTCGACTAAACTTCTCCTAAGTGGGTTATGAAGTCTGAATAACAGTGATGTTTCTTAACTTAGTAACAAAAATCTTTCTTGCTGGAACATATATTTATGAGGTATTATGTGCAGGTGACACCAAGATAATCACCTTGTTACTTTCAAGAGGTGTTCGTGTAGATGTTGCAAGTAGAGATGGCACTGCCCTTCAGTTTGCTGCTGCTCGTGGTCACCGAGATGCTGTTAAATTGTTGTTGGATCACGGTGCAAATGTAAGTTTGGTTCTTCTGCTGGTATTGAACAATTATTCGCCTGTAAATTTGTCGATCAAGAAGAAATTCTATCTTGTTCAGCTTCAACTCATAAAACATACCAAAGTTATCAACCTTCTCTTTTTATAACTTCGTACATTTTTTTACTCGTACAATTGACTAGGACAATTATCTCCAACTGAGGGCAATTTATAGTGCCTGCTTGTTCGATTGTTGTCAAACTTAATTGATGTTCTTTTACCATGCAGCCTAATTTCGACCATAGTCAAGGTATGCTTAGACCACTAATTTCCGCAATGTTTGGCAAGTCAAAGTCACGGGAATGTATGGAACTTTTACTTCAGGTAACAAAAATTCTAGAACCTTCTTGTGGCACGATGTTCTTTCTTTTGCTTACTCAGAGACTAAGGTTCGTAAACCAGAATAGGCAACTACCGATATATATTGTTGAGAATCTTCACTATTTTTCGTAGCATTTGACTTAATATTTGTTTTTGGTATTGCCGGTTTAAAATTTGGAGTTCAGTCACTAATGTATTTCTGACTGCAAAAGTTGATATAACAGTATCCCAATATCCAATTTTATTTTTTTCCATTTTCTGAAATGGTGCGGCAGGTACTTTGTATCTTTTGTCTCAGATAACTCTTGTTTTCTCTATCACTAGGTCATCATCATTGCTTAATTATTGTTTAACTATAAGAGGCTTGTCATTAGCTGTGCTTTTTTGACCTGTCCTTGTTGAAAGCCTTGTCTATCTGGTTCATTTGGCTTTGGTTATAGTCATCCAAATGTTGTTCCGACTGAATGTGGTGAATCAAGTACAGCGTTTTTCTGGTTGACCCTGTGCCGAGCCATAACTCTTATATCTTGTTATGAGCTGCTATTAGTTACCAAAAATTGAAGTCACACAGTCATTTATTTTCTTTCTTTCTTATTATTTGATATATGCTGTGAAATTCTTCAGGTACTTGCCATTTGCGAAACCACATGCTTGTAATGCACCTTTCAAAGTTTTTCTGTGTATGAGAGCATATAATAACTTCTTCCAACTCACATATATACAGGCAGGTGCTGACCCAAATGTTCCATCATATGGAAAAACGCCTCTGGCATTTGCAGCAATGGAGGGACGCGTAGAAGAGGTTAAACGCTTACTGGAAGCTGGTGCAGATCCAAATTATAAAACTAATGTACGGCTTTATTAAACTTTGCTACTTGCTCCAAGTTTGTCCAAATATTTATATCTCTACGCAGATGATTATGCAGATCCATAAACTTCATCATTTGGTTTGTAGCTTAATGACTTGGCTGGGTATTAGTTTTTCGGCCTATATTTGATACATTTGATAGTTATATTAGTAGTATTGCATATCTATGACATGTCTACCAAAGAAGAAAAAAACTTTATAAGATTTCCCAACTGCTTTAAACCTTGTTGCATTAGAACTATAAGTAGCATGTTTGTTCACTGCTGCAACGTCTTGCTGTGTGACATTCAGTTTCTTATCCACTTTTGTTTTGTTTTCCATCGCAGGACGGGATGACAGCATTGGAAATTGCCGCTGATGAGCGCAATTATCAAATTGTTGGGGTTCTTTTTCCTTTGACGTCTCACATTCCAACTTATCCTGATTGGAGCATCACCGGCCTAGTGAGGGATGTAAATTCGGATTCAAATAAAATGCAGGTATGGAGTTTATATCGTACGTGCCCAATGTGTTGTCTGACCTGGCTTCATTTCCTTACCTTCACGGTAACCTAGCAAATGAGTTCTTATGCCTCCTTTTTTTACATTATTGAAAATCGTTGACAACTTCAGCTTTCTCCTCCACCAGTTAATCGACCTCCAGCGGTCCTCCCTCCTGGTCTATGCCTTATTTTTTACTTCCACTATTAGTCATCAAGTTTGTAATCCTATTTCCTTCAAACCTACCTCAGTACTGGCATGTTATTAAAAGTCTAAATAAGTTGTATTACCAATATTCTAGGGAAAAAGTACGGCTCCGTGGGATGGCTCATGCTACATATTACTCCTGCTGTGGTGTTATTGCCACAACCAGTCAATTACTTGTGGAGCATGTCGTCTAGTTTTAGTCTCGTTCACTCCATAATGGAACCAGATTCACGCTCTTTGTGTTGGTTACATGTAGTATGAAGTCGAATACGAAACATTGTAGTACTTTGACTATATTATGTCTCTCACACGAGAATTTGGATCTCCCAAAAATTAAAACAACATGCATTGCATAGAAGCTAGCCAGCGGGTAGGGCCAGTAGGCCAGGCTCAGGCCCAAGATGGGCTAGCTTTAGTTGTTAGCATGCTCGGTTGGCTTTGTCCGTCACTAATTATGTTGCACCAATACTAAATTATATCATCTCACATCTCTTACATTCACGCTAATTCAGAACTCTGAGTGTGCTGGAATTATTCCCAAATTTGATATGAACTCATCAACAATTTGGAAAATCTTTGACAGAGGGAAGTCCATAAGAAGGAGAAATTTCACCAGGCAAAGTCAAAAGGAAGAGATGCATTTCAGGAACAGAAGTATCGTACGGCAGCAATTTGGTTCAGAGAGGTAATCTCCAACTATATAGCTTATAAGTTTTGTTGCTGGAGGTTATTTGGCATTCAAACTATATTACATTTTTCCTCCTTTTGTTTTTCTTATATATTCTTGGATTATGAGCCAGTAACCCAGCTTTTGTTGGTCTTTGTGGCACACATGTCAGACTGTAAGTAGCAACAACAACTTTTTAGATTAAGTAATAACAACTTATTAGATGAACCAATATCGTGCGTATAATGGGTTCAACTGGCTTATTTGATTTGTCTTTTCCACGAAGTATTATTTCTTCTATTGGCAGATAGGTAACCTTCTTTTTGTCCCTGAACTGTTCTTACATTCACTTGAACATATAAGCATATAGAGGGTAGATAACAACCTCTTCTATATTTATCTTCCTTTATATAGTAGTGATTTCAAATTGTCATACTTTATGGTCTGCAATGATAGCTGAAACTAGTTTTTGCTGCTAGTTCTTTTGATTGATTTTGACACCTATACATATCTGGTTCTGGTTTTCTGATAGTGCATGTACCTGTAGGAAGTAATATATACCGTGGTATCATTATAGTCTTGTTATTCCAAATTCATCGGTTGCATAACAAATTGCTGTAGCTTCACTTTTTATGTCAATGACTGGAATCTGGATAATCTTAATCAACATATTTCCTCTTCCTCTTATGTTGATTGCTTTAATAATTTTGTCTTTTTGTTAATGGAAATAGGCCCATATCAGTTTTCCAAAAGATGCAGCTGTACTGTCCAACATGAGTGCCTGTTATGCGCGTCTGGATGACGGAATCAATGCACTCGACTATGCCACTAAATGCATCTGTGAAAGGCCTGAATGGCCTAAGGCATACTATAGGAAAGGTGTCGCGCTCAATATACTGAAAGTATGTATCTCCCCTCTGTTTCTTACTCCAAGGAACAATATCCCTTTTCAACTTTTTGCTACATTTTTTTGTCACAGAGATATGTAGATGCAGCAGATGCCTTTCTCGAGGGTTTGGCGCTCGATCCTGGAAACAAAGAGCTTAAAGATGCTTACATGTAAAGTTTATACCTTCACGTCCAACATCAAGAGCCCTTATATGATATTTTCCAGCTATACTGATCTAGTTTATTTCTTCATGTTAATATTTTGGTTTTGTATCTGTGCCAGGGAATCTACTGAAGCCAGATTGAACGCTATAAACGTGTAAGAACATAATGCTGCGTGATGCGGAGATAAAAGCATTAAATGACGAGAAGATATCCACATACGAACAAATTCTGTAAATGAAATAGTCTAGAAGACGTCAGTTGGTAGCTGAAGTGCGTACTGCTAATGCTACGGTTTTACATTAAATAGGGTAGTTTATGCTGGATATCCACTCAAATAGGGTAGTTTATACTGGACGGTGGAATGTTTGATCAAACTAGCCCCGAATATGATATGTTGAAGTCTTTTATCTTTTCACTTTTGTATATTCTTAGGTGTCTCTGAGTTAGGTGCCAACATGTTGGACTTTTTTTGTGCAAGTCTTTTTTTTGTAAATGGGTTACGTTCAACCAAACTAGCCGAGCCTTACATATCAAGGGAGTATGAACCCACACCCACGACAAACATTCTTTTGCTGCTAATTTAGCCTCTCTATACCTCTGATGAAATTCTACATGATAAAAAAACTGGGACAAGCTATAAATGTCCCACAAAAGACCTTGAGTATACTCTCTAGATAAAAGACCTCGAGTATACACTCAAGATTGGCGGTACAGTAAGTAAGAGCAAATAGTCCACAACAATAGTAGGGTTACAGTGCTACTTCGACTGGTATATTCATTAAATGCTCTAGATTGGTGGTCGTTGAAGTTTTCCGAGCCTGGACTAAGTCTAGTCAACTTTTGCCCTTGACTGGCGTGCATCATCAGTGTGTGGTTTGTAGATGCCGCCTGAATAACATTTTGCATGTCAACGTGGCGTGTAACAGCTACTTGCCAGTTGCCACTTGACAGTGTGTATCGTAATCTCTCGATTCCCCGCGCACTTTTTCACTCCCCTAGAAAAATTAAAAAAAAATCATAAAACCTTCTAAAACCACTATTCCCAATCCCCATCTCTCCTCATAATGAAAACCTAAACTCAAGAGCTTTGGATGCCCGTATGATGAAAATCTGTTTCCCTTCCTTAGTTTCGATCTTAGTTTAGTTTTGATCTTTGATTATATTTTCATTAACAGTTCAAAAATCCAAGTTTTTACAAGCAGCAATGGATAGATCAGCGGAAGATTTTCGAAGTTTGTTCGGTTTTCAATTAGTGGAAGATTTAGAAAATCTGCTCCATTCGGGGTTGTTTAAGGCTGCTTACACTGGGAATCTCAATCTCTTCAAGGGTAAGAAAAACAATGGAGTATCATCTATTTATTATTTTTGATGAATAAAATTTATTTTTCTTTAATTTTTTGTTTGGTTGTTTTTTAGGGTTGGCTTTGAAACATGCTGAAAATGAAGGGATTGGAGTAACAGAAGCGATTAAGAAGCTTACGCTTGAAGATGGAAGAGGATCTCTTCATTTTGCTGCTGCAGGAGGAAGTTTAAAGGTTTGCAAGTATTTGCTTGAGGAGTTAAAACTTGATGTGGATTCCAAAGATGGAGAAGGTATCATATCTCTTCTTTTTAAAGTAGTAAGATATTTTAATCTGGTTTGAGGAATAATATTCTATTTTTCAATTGTTTTTTGTGCTGATAAGCATATGTCTACCCTCTTAAAATTTTAAAATTCAGACTTGGTTTGGGTATACTTTTTTGTTACTTTTTTTTTTGGAAAATTTAAGCTCCATTGTTGTGGGAATCTTAGAGTTGCCAACTAAATGTGGTCAGAATACAATCGACGGAAAGAAAAAAGAAATCAAACACTTTGTGTTCTAATAAAGAATGCCTCAAAAGTAAAAGACATCAAGAATGTCGTCTAGTTCTGTGTTATTAAGTGTAGAGAAGGGTAGTGGTCGGAAATATGGTTAAGAGTCAAGGCCTATCATCAAGTCATGGTGTCCCGAGATTTATCTTCGTTTAAACTTTACATAGTTGCTACTGTATATATTCAATATGTCTCCTTGTTATATCTGTTTATACAGGTAGCACACCCTTGTGCCAAGCATCTGTGAAAGGGCATTTCGACATGGTTAGGTATCTTCTTGAAAAGGGTGCCAACCCTGATGCGTCAAATGAATTGAATGTCACTCCTTTACATTATGCTGCAATGTCAGGTATTCTCTTTCAATCTTCTGTTAGATGCTAGATCTTCATTGGTGACTCTAACATACCGTCCCATGTTAAAATTTGGATCTACCTTTATACAGATGTTAATTGCACATTCATACGTTACACCTAATGTTTACTGGCTGGAAAAAGTTGTGACTGTGTTAAAAACTTCAGTTATCTGTAAACAATGAAGGATGAACCTCATTCAGTAATTAGGCAACTAGTGCCTGATCTCTTATTACTAGCAGTCTTAGCTACATGCTAGGACTAAATTACTTGTTAATGAGGCCCAACCCTTGCCTTTCTACTAGTGACTAGTGAGCTTTCGTGATTTGGCTGTCCAAAAATATCCTAGTCCCAACTTTACAACGCGAAGTAGATGCTCAGGTCATGTGAGAATAATTGACCTGCCTTCCAGTGGTTCACAAAACATGGTAAGATATTCCATTCTGGTGTAGTTCTCACTAGACCTGTCTAGAGGTCATGAGGTCGGAGTAACAATAAGATGTTTCTGAAATTCTCACCAGTAACTTTATTGTACATATAATTAAGCATGCAATTCTTATGAGGTGTTATTTGCAGGTGAGACAAAGATAATAACCTTATTACTTTCAAGGGGTGTTCGCATAGATGTTGTAACTAGCCTTGGCACTGCCCTTCAGTTTGCTGCCAGTCATGGTCAACAAGATGCTGTTAAAGTGTTGTTGGATCACGGTGCAAATGTAAGTTGGGTTCCTCTGCTACTGAACAGTCGTTCGTCTGTGAAGTAGTCGTTCAAGAATAAAATCTGATCTGTCCTTAGAATTTCAGCTTCAACTTTTAGAGCAAGCACTATGGTGGTGTTTTAGCCTACCCCAATTTTTTTTTAATTTTTTTTTTTTATACAAAGCCCACCCCAACTGTTTGGGACTAAAGGCTTGTTGTTGTAGTATGGGCGGTGTTTTCTTCTCTGCGCCTCTACAATGTAGAGAAGAAAACTACTGGGGCAGCTAAATTGGCTGAAATCTAATAGACAGCATAGCCGTCTTTATATGATGCTAGAGATGTGCAACATCACATAGAGAAGGCTATGCTCGCGGTAAATGAGTATCTGGGCAAAAACTTCTTGGGTCCACCTTTAACCTTCATATTTGATATTTCCTGATTTTATTGTTTGGCGGATACTCAGGATCCGGCCACCACATAGTTGAAGCCTAAAGCTCCGCTACACTTTAGGGCATAGTCTTAGGCCCTTAGCTATCCATAGTGCTTGCTGTTAAAACATATTATGTTACCCTTTCTATAACTTGATGCAATTATTTTAGTAGTAAAGATGATTAAACTTAATTTCTGCCAAACGTAATTGATTTTCTTATGCCATGCAGCCTAATGCTGTTAATAGTCAGGGTATGCTTAGACCACTAATTTCGGCGATTTTTGTCAAGGCATGGGAATGTATGAAACTTCTACTACAGGTAACAACATTCCTGAACCTTCTGGTGGCACCATGTTTTTTGTTTACTCAGATTGAGTGTATGTTCCTTCATAAACCAGAAGAGGTAGTTACCATGTATATACGTATTGGTCACAAAATCCTTATTTTGACTAACATTTAACCGGGTTTCTTCATAGCATTTGGTTAATGTTTGTTCTGGGTATTATCAATCATCTTACATTTTAAAGTTAACTACTGAATTTCTGACAGCAAAAAGGATACAAAAGTATTCCAATTTGCCAAAATTCTTTTTTCTCAAATGGCGTGGCAGTTAATTTTCATCTTTTGTTTGAGATGACTCTTGTTTTCTCTATCAGTAGATCTTTACCGCTTAATTATTTTATAACCATATGAGGCCTGTCAGTTGTGCTTTTTCTTATTCGGCCTTGTGGAAAGCCTTGTCTATCTGGTTCTTTTGGATTTGGTTATAGTTATCCAAATGTTGTTCCAACTGAATCAGTGTTTCTCTAGTTGACCTTTTGTCGAGCCATAAACCTGTTTGCTTTTGTGAATAAAGCTGTGAGTTCCACAGTAACTGTTACTCTTATTTATTGTTATGAGCTGCTAACAAGATTAGTTACCAAAAATTGTGGTCAGCTAGTCATATTTTTTTCTTTATTATTTGTTATTATATTCTGTCAAGTTCTTTTGGTATTAATAAATTGGTTTACATTGTTTGTCGCAACAAGATTCGTCCAATTTCCTTAATATTGCTCGTATTTTTTATGCTTGATCATTTGTTTCGATGTTACATTTTCTTGTTCTTCAAGCTCCCAGAATTAATATTGAAATTCTGAACAAAAACCAAAAGGTTAATATGGAGCCTCAGATATAATATTTATGGATGTGACAAAACAAAGTTCCTATCAACATAATAATGGGATTGTGGGAGTAATTTTCTGGAAAAACTCCCGAAGCCACATTTTCTTGATCAATACATCCTCTGGAAGATGTATTGTTCGAAAAATCTCCATAATTATCTTCTATACATGTATATGCACCTTTCATAGCTTTTCTTTGCTGGAGCATGTTAATAACTTTTTTCCAATTCACATATATATAGGCTGGTGCTGACCCAAATGTTGTAGCATATGGAGATACACCTCTGACACTTGTAGCAAGAAATGGACGCGTGGATGACATAATGCGCTTACTGGAAGCTGGTGCAGATCCAAATTATAAAATGAATGTACGGCTATAATAAATTTTGCTACTTGCTCCATTTTTGTCCAAATTTTGTCATCTTCTGAGAGTATATATTATTTCCACACGTAGATGATTGTGCAGGTCCATACATCATCATAAGTTTGTAACCTAATGACTAGTCTGGCAAATAGTCCTTGACTTGTATTTGATACATCTTATAGTTGATGTTCTTTCTCTACTTTATCTGGGTCACGTCAATTGGAGAAAGAAATGACTTTATAAGATTTCCCAACTGCTTTAAACCTCATTGCATTAGAACTATAACTGGCATGTTTGTTCTGTATTAAATGTCTTGTTGTGTGACATTCAGTTTCTTATTTAAATTTGTTTTTGTTTTTCATCGCAGGCAGGGCTTACAGCATTAGAGGTTGCCGCTGTTTTTTGCAATTACCAAGTTCTTGGGGTTCTATTTCCTGTGACTTCTCGTGTTCCAAGTTATCCTGACTGGAGCATGAACGGACTAATGAGGCATCTAGATTCGGATGCAATCAAAATGCAGGTATGGAGTTTATACCGTACGTGTCCGATGTGTTGTATAACTTTACTTCATTTGGTTACTTTCACATTAAGCTAGCAAATGAGTTCCACCCTGAGTCATCAAATTCGTTATCCTACTTTCTTTGAACAGGTTTTTGAAAATCTAAATAAGTCGTCTTACCAATATTCTTACCAATATTCGCGGGAGAAACTACTATGGCACCGTGAGATGGTTAATGACCACATACTAGTCTTGAATTGGTGTTATTGCCTCATCTAGTCAGATACTCTTGGAGTACGCCTTCGAGTTTTAGGCTCGTTCACTCCATAATGGAACCTCATTCACGCTCTTTGAGATAGCTACATATACTTTGAAGTTATATGAAATATTGTAGTACGGACTATTTATTGTCTCTCACACGAGAATTTGTATTCCCCAAAACTAAAACCATATGAAAACAGGCTAGCCAACGGGTTTGGCTCAGGCTTAGGCTGGGTAAGCTTGAGTTGTTAGCATGCTCCTTTGGCTCTAGATGTCACTAGACAGGCAGACCTATTTGACTTATCTATCGTGTCACATATCAGACATTCACCGCTAATTCAGATGTTTGAATGTGCTAGAATTCCAATTTTGATGTGGATTCATTAATAGTTTGGAAAATGTTTGGCAGAGAGGAGTTCATGCGAAGGAGAGATTTCTCCAGGCAAAATCAAAAGGAAGAGATGCATTCCAGGGAGAGCAGTATCTTATGGCGTCGCATTGGTTCCGAGAGGTAGTACTCAATTGATGAAAGTGTTCACGATTTTACATGTTATAGAACAAGACTGTATATGGCTTATAAGATCTCACGTTCTGTTACTGAAGGTTATTTGGTATTCAAACTATCAGTTATTTGGACCATTTTTTCCATCTGTTTTACTTGTATAATGAGTTAATTGTCAAACTATGAGTTATTCTCGGATCATGACCAAGGAGCGAGTTAGTAACCCAACCTTTTTTGGTCTCTGTGGCACCTATCTCAGATAGTGTAAATTAGCAATAGCGACTTATTAGATTAACCAATACCGTGTGTATAATGAGTTCGACGGGGTTATTTGCTCTGCCTTTTGCACAAATTACTATTTCTTCTATTGGCATATAGGTGAAACAAAATTCTGCCACTGAACTGTTCACACATTCACTTAAACATATGAGCGCATAGAGTGTAGTTATTAGTTTCTTTTATAGGCATCTTCCTTTATATGTAGTGATTTTAATTAATCATACTCCCTTGTTTTTATGGTCTCAAATTTTGCAATGAAAACATAAACTAGTTCGGGTGTGTCATCTGCTAGTTCTTTTGATATATTTTGACATCTAAACATATCTGATTCTGGTTTTCTGGTGGCAGATGGAACTATAGGAAGTAATATATGCCATGATATAAATTTATCGGTTGTAGTATAAATCTTTGTAGCCTCGGTTTGTATGTGAATGACTGTGGATACTTCTGACAAATGGATTTAACATCATCAACATATTTCCTCTTCCTCTTATGTTGATTATACTTTAATGGTTGTCTTTTTTGCAATGGAAGTAGGCCTTGGTAATTTGTCCAAAAGATGCACTTGTACTTTCTAACATGAGTGCCTGTTATGCGCGTCTGGATGACGGAATCAATGCGCTTGAATATGCCACTAAATGCATGCATGAAAGGCCTGAATGGCCCAAGGCATACTATAGGATCGGTGTCGCGCTCAATCTACAGAAAGTATGTATCCCCCTTCTATTTCCTTGCTCCAATAAACAATATCGATCCCTTTTCAACTTTTGGCTGCACTTTTTGCCACAGAGGTACGGTGATGCAGCAGATGCCTTTAACAAGGGTTTGACGCTCGATCCAGAAAACAAAGAGCTTAAAGATGCATACATGTAATGTTTATACCTTCACTTCCAACATCAAGAACCCTAATATGATATCTTTCAGCTTCACGAATTTTGTTTCTTCATACTGATATTATTTTGTCTCCGTACAGGAATGCTATCGAAGCTAGAATCAACTCTATCAAAGGGGATGACTTTTCTAACACCTTATTTGTTGATGACAGCCCTCCCAGCAAAAATAATGTGTCCACTGCGCGTGACGACAATATAACTCCAGGTCTCATTTCCTTGAACCCAAACACCCAATAATTTCAATGACTGAATAAAGAAACGATGTATTTACTGTTGCAAATTTTTCTTCGGTATGTGTAGGTCGTTCGCAACCTGCTTGTGAAAGTGGAAGGACTGTTCGGCCGGATTCGCCATCTGAATCTTTTTGTGGTCCCCAAGCTCCTTCTGATTTTGGTCTCCTAGGCGCTGGTTTGGATAGCCGTCTGGGGGAGAATGAAAATGCTACAATACGTCGCCCCCATTCAGTTCCACATCCTGATGTAGATACTGGATTCGGTATCCCCGCTTCTCGCTTTCTGAACTCACCGCTAAATGAATTTGATTACAGACAGTTGCTTGGCACCATGACGGAAAATTGTAATCAGGTATCCAAATCTATTAAAATCACTATTGGGATATTAACATTGCCTCATGTTGTAGCTCCCTATACAGTGAAGATTCTCGATCATTTGTAAACATTGTGTTATTGTTTTGCAGCTTTTAAAATCCGTGGCTCGACTCGATAGCATCCATTCTTCTTCAAGTGACATTGATGCCAGTGTGAGATGTGAAGTTGGTGAACTAAGGGCTGCGAACGCCAAATTGTCCACATCTATAACGTCAATGGCTGAAGAGCTAGATGTTACGAAGGGGCTTCTGAAATCCGTCCGTTCTGAGCTTCAACTCACTTGTGAAGACAAAGCGAATATTGAACGTTTACTTTACACACAGACTTTAGAGTTGTCTAAAGTGAAGCAAGAACTCTTTAATTCCCACACTCGTGAATCAGAGTTGCAATCCTCCTTAAACGAGGTTGAAAGGGCACTAGGCAAAGCTCCTAGGAGGTAATGACTTCTTCCTGGCAGATAAACCTTGTGGACAGCTTTTACCTTACCCCTTGCAGCAATTTCTTTTGTCAGTAGACTGCAATTGAGCTCTCTAATAGAGCGTTGGTCTGGATACTCTGTGTTGTCTTCGGTGTGAACCCACTTTTGTATATGTGCCAATGAGGAGCGACATGTTGGACATTTATATGTAGGTTATGAGATATCTTAGTGCGGGTTTAACATTATAACTTTTAAAGTTGCATCCTGTAACATTATAACTTTTACACACCTGTTGTACTTTCCAGTGGCTGCTTCTTAGGCATTTTATGCATAAAGGGCACCAAAATCCAAGGGTAAAGCGTACAAAATGAAAAATATATACTTGGTTAAGTTGTTTAGTTTATGATGTTTTCTAAGGCTACAGTACTAGGCATGATGATAAGAATCATCTAGGCTGATGGTTGAACTAAGTGCTTGTTCAAGTGTTCACAAGCCAAATCTTGTCAACTTTTCAGTTTGCCAGACCAGTCCACAGTCATTACACAAGGATAAAAATACCCAGCCAGACCAGCCACGGTCATTACATACGAATAATTTAATCTTACACACCAATAATTTTGAAAATGTAAATGTGAAAATACCCAGCCGTGAATCTCGGGAGATAGCAAGCGGTACGTGACTCCGGTATGGGCCGTTTTGAATCCCCCAGTCCTCAACTAACGGCGAGGTGAGTCAGTGTGATACTTTTACTTACTTTTTACTGTGTCAGTAAATAATGTCACATTTCCCCGCGCGCTTTTTCTTTTCCCCTTCCAGAGAAAAAGACAAAATCATAAAACCCTCTCTAGAAACCACTATTCCCAATCCTGCTCCTAGAGGAAAGCCCTAATATCGAGAGCTCTGGAGGTCCGTAATCCGTATAGTGAAAACCTGTTTCTCTTCCTTAATTTTGATCTTTGATTTCATTTTCATTTACATTTCAAAAATCAGAGTTTTTACAAGCAGCTATGGATGTAATAGTGGATGATTCGGGGTTGTTAAAGGCTGCTTACACTGGGGAACTCGATCGCTTCAAGAGTAAGAAAAACAATTCATATATCTATTTCTAATTTTATTTATTATTTCGTTATTTTCTGAAAATTTTGATTTGGTTGTTTTTTCAGGGGTGGCTTTGAATTATGCTAAAGGCGAAGGGATTGGAGTAGCAGAAGCAATTGAAGAGCTTATACTTGAAGATGGAAGAGGGTCTCTTCATTTTGCCGCTGAAGGAGGAAGTTTAGAAGTTTGCAGATACTTGATTGAGACCTTGAAACTTGACGTGGATTCCAAAGATGAAGAAGGTATTATATCTTTTTTTTATTTTTTTTAACAATTATCATACTAAGAGAATTTTTGTCTCGTTTGAGGAATGATGTGTTAGGGGTCAGTTCGATCTTTCAATTGTTTTTTTTTTGTGATGATAAGCAAATGTGAAGTGTCAACGACCCTTTAAAGTATAAATTGCAGAACTGGATTGATTTTCGTTAGTTTTATGGAAAAATTAAGCTCTATTGTTGTGGGAATCTTAGACTTGCCAACAATATGTGGTCAATGTGTAAACCATTGTCGGAAGAAAATATATTCGAACACTTCTTCTGATTTCCTACTGTATATTCAAATAGATATGTCTTATTTTTATATCTGTTTTACAGGAACCACACCCTTGTATGCTGCAGCTGTAAAAGGGCATTTTGACACGGTTAGATATCTTCTTGAGAAGGGTGCCAACCCTGATGTGTCAAATGATAAGAATTTCACTCCTTTACATTATGCTGCAAAGTCAGGTACTCACTCTCTGGACGAATGTTTCAGTCTTCTGTTAGACATTAACTCTTTATTGGTGCCTTTAAGTCTAAACATGCTGCCCACCTTAGAATATAAATCTACCTTATGTTAATTATATGTTGGAACATATATTTATGAGGTATTATGTGCAGGTGACACAAAGATAATAACCTTGTTACTTTCAAGGGGTGTTCGTGTAGATGTTGCAAGTAGGTCTGGCACTGCCCTTCAGTTTGCTGCTGCTTGTGGTCATCGAGATGCTGTTAAATTGTTGTTGGATCACGGTGCAAATGTAAGTTTGGTTCTTCTGCTGGTATTGGATAATTGTTCGCCTGTAAATTAATCGAAAAAGGATTTCTAACTTGTCTCTAGAATGTCAGCTTCAACACTTAAAACATACCAAGTTACCAACCTTCTCTTTCTATAACTTCATACAATTGACTAGGACAATTATCTCTGACTGAGAGCAATTTATGGTACCTGCTTGTTCGGTTGTTGTCAAACTTAATTGATTTTCTTTTACCATGCAGCCTAATTGTGATCCTAGTGATGGTATGGTTAGACCTCTATTTACGGCAATGTATGCCAAGTCATGGGAATGTATGGAACTTTTACTTCAGGTAAGAAAATTCCTGAACCTTCTTGTGGCACGATATTTTTTTTTTTAATCAAGAGTAAGGCATGTTTTGGAAGTTGTAACTGTATGCTCCTTCGTAAACCAGAACGTATTTTCACTTTTTTTTTCTCTGTTTTATGTATTACCGGTTTAAATTTTATGGATACTAGTTGTGCTTTTTTTAACTTGAGTTGAAAGCCTTGTCTATCTGTTACTTTGGATTTGGTTATAGTCATCCAAATGTTGTTCCAACAGAATGTGGTGGATCAAGTACAGTGTTTCTCTGGTTGACCGTGTGCCGAGCCATAAACCTGTCTTGTTTTTGTGAATAAAACTGTGAGGCCACCCTGAATGTTACTCTTATATCTTGTTATGAGCTGCTAACAGGATTAGTACCAAAATTTGAGGTCACAGGGTCATTTATTTTTTTCTTTCTTATCATGTGACATATGCTGTGAAATTCTTCAGGCAGTTGCCATTTGCCAAACCACATGCTTCTGTAAATTTACCTCCCATTATAATGCACCTTTCATAGCTTTTCTGTGTTTGAGCAGTTAATAACTTCTTCCAATTCGCATATATATATATATAGGCAGGCGCTGACCCAAGTGTTCCATCATATGGAAAAACACCTCTGGCATTTGCAGCATTGTATGGACGCGTAAAAGAGGTTAAACGCTTACTGGAAGCTGGTGCAGATCCAAATAATATAACGAATGTACGGCTTTACAAAACTTTGCTACTTGCTCCAAGTTTATCCAAATATTGATATCTCTACACTGATGATTATGCAGATCCATACAACTTCAGCATAAATTTGTACCCTAATGATTAGTCTTGGTATTAGTTCTCAGCCTATGTTTGATACATTTGATAGTTGATGTTCGTAGTATTACATATCTATGACACGTCTACCGAAGAAGAAAAAAACTCTATAAGATTTCCCAACTGCTTTAAACATTATCAGAACTATTAAGTAGCATGTTTGTTCAGTACTAAAGCGTCTTGTTGTGTGACATTCAATTTCTTATCCACTTTTATTTTTGTTTTCCATCGCAGGACGGGATGACAGCGTTGGAGATAGCTGCTATTGGGTGCAATTATCAAATTGTTGGGGTTCTTTTTCCTGTGACGTCTCGCATTCCAACTTATCCTGATTGGAGCATCACCGGACTAATGGGGCATGTAAATTTTGATGCACATAAAATGCAGGTATGGAGTTTATATCCTATGTGCCCAATGTGTTGTTTAACTTGGCTTCATTTCACTACCTTCACATTAACTTAGCAAATGAGTTCTTCTGTCTCCTTTTTACATGAATAAAAACCGTTGACAACTTCAGCTTTCTCTTCCACCAATTAATCGACTTCTAGCGGATTTCACTCCTGGTCTATGCCTTCCCTACCTCGGTACTGCCATATTATTAAAAGTCTTATTAAGTTGTCTTACCAATATTCTCTGGAGCAAGTATGGCTCCATGGAATGGCTCGTGCTACCTCTAGCGGACTTTCCTGGACTTCCCTCCTGGTCTATGCCTCTAGCGGACTTCCCTCCTGGCCTATTCCTTCCTGCAAACCTACCTCAGTACTGCCATGCTATTGAAAGCCTAAATAAGTTGTCTTACCAATATTCTCGGGAGCAAGTATTGCTCCATGGGATTGTTCATGCTACATATTAGTCGTGCTGTGGTGTTATTGCCTCGGTATTCTAGTTTTAGACCCGTTCACGCCATAGTGGAACCTCATTCACGCTCTTTGAGATGGTTACATGTACTATGAAGTCGAACGCCATGGACTAGTTTATGTCTTCCACAAGAGAGAATTTGTATCTCCCGAAAATTAAAACAACATGCACAGAAGCCAGCCAACAGGTGTGGCCCACTCTATAGCAAGCTGGGCTAGCTTGAGTTGTTACATGCTTGGTTGGCTTTGGCTGTCACTAGTTATGGTGTTGGTTAATACCATCTCACATCTCTTACATTCACCGCTAATTCAGAACTTTTGAGTGTGCTGGAATTCCCAAATCTGATATGAACTCATCAACAATTTGGAAAACCTTTGGCAGAGGGAAGTCCATAAGAAGGAGAAATTTCACCAGGCAAAATCAAAAGGAAGAGAGGCATTTCAAGAAGAGAAATATCTTATGGCAGCAAATTGGTTAAGAGAGGTAGTCTTCAAATCATGATAATTGATATTGTGTAGACTTTTGCGTGTTATTGAATATGAGTTACAAGACTCTATATAGCATATATGTTCTGTTACCGGAGGTTATTTGGTATTCAAACTATATTACATTCTCTCCTATGTTTTACTTATATATATATATATATATATATTCTTGGATCATATGAGTCAGTAACCCAACCTTTGCTGGTCTTTGTGGCAGTGCAAATTAGCAATAACAACTTATTAGATTAAGCAATAACAACTTAATAGATTAAGCAATAACAACTTAATAGATTAACCGATATTGTGTGTATAATGACTTTAACTAGCTTATTTGATTTGTCTTTTATTGTTTCTTCAATTGGCAGACCGGTAACCTTTCTTTTTGGCACTGAACTGTTCTATATTTATCTTCCTTTATACTAGTGATTTTAGATTTTCATTCTTTATGGTCTTAAATTTGATATGATAGCTTAAACTAGTTTTTGTTGCCAGTTCTTTTGATTGATTTTGACTTCTAAACATATCTGGCTCTGGTTTTCTGGTATTCTGGTAGCGCATGAACCTATAGAAAGTAATACATGCCGTGATATTATTATAGTCGTATTAGTGAATTTTTCAGTTGTATTACAACTTGCTGTAGCCTCATTTTTCATGTCAATGACTAGATACTTCTGATAAACTGATGCAATATCATCAACATATATCCTCTTCCTCTACTTTGATTACTTTAAGGATTTTGTGTTTTTGGTAATGGAAATAGGCCTGGATCAGTTTTCCAAAAGATGCAGCTATACTGTCAAACATGAGTGTCTGTTATGCGCGTCTGAACGACGGAACCAATGCACTTGACTATGCCACTAAATGTCTGTGTGAAAGACCTGAATGGCCTAAGGCATATTATAGGAAAGGTGTCGCACTCAATATCCTGAAAGTATGTATCTCCCCTCTAATTTCTTACTTCAATGAACAATTATCCCTTTTCAAATTTTTGCTACATTGAACAATATCCTTTTCAACTTTTTGTGACAGAGGTACGGTGATGCAGCAGATGCCTTTCTCGAGGGTTTGAGGCTTGATCCTGGAACCAAAGAGCTCAAAGATGCATACATGTAAAGTTTATATCACTTCCAACAACAAGAGCCTTATATGATATTTTCCAGCTTTACTGACCTGGTTTGTTTCTTCTTGCTAATATTGCTTTGTATCTTTACCAGGGAGGCG
>JAJJMA010183020.1:0-10618 GCA_023529015.1 Papaver nudicaule
ACTCATCAGCAACAAAGTCCACTCAGACCAAAAAGGTTTCTAATCAGTACCAATCTCAGCCCAAAAGAAGTTCAACATTCAATTTAACAATCAAAAGGCAGAATACATCTCAAAATCACCAAACAATAACATCACTCCAAGAGAAACATCCACTACCAAATATCACTCTCATGATAGATAAGAAAATCATAGATCACCATAGATTTCAAAAGAAAACAAGAAATAAGGTTGTGATATCATACTTACATAGATTAGCAAACCCATGAAAGTTGTGATGATCATCATTCCAAACGCAACCTTCTCCAGCAGAGTTTTGTTCCGGTTCAAAGTCAGACTGAAACCTAGGAAGATCACTATAGCAGTTTCAGGTAAGGAGGTCTCTAGACCCCCATAGAATTCCAACGCGATATCTGACAGAAAGAAACCATACACTCCTGCTAACCAGAGTACCAGTTCTGAAACAAGCTCTTCATCTGCAGTGATTTGAGATGCTGGACTTAAGGTAGATGAAGAAGCTGATGATACAACCTCCGCAGCTTTCTTTTTGATCAACTCCGATATTGTATGATACACCACGACCACTATAAGCACTCTCACAAAAACCCTAATGATCAGATTTCCAGGTGAAATTGGTTTTTCTAGTTGCTCAGCTCCTAACACCAGCCTCAGAAAAGTCAACAATAAAGAAACACACACTGAAACAAAGAGAGAAACTGCCAGATACCCCTGATTTTTTATACCAAAATATCCAAACAATAACAAAACAGTGAACACGCCAACGAAGAGAGATGAAGCCACCATGTACATGATCATAAAACGGTTCGCTTTTCTTTTAATCCTCTTCACTTTCTCAGCTAATGTTTCTACAGGAGGAGGAGGAGGAGGAGGAGGAGGAGCAGCAGGGTTTTCTTCGTCACGTAACATTGG
The DNA here is from genome assembly GCA_023529015.1 of Papaver nudicaule. Lineage (NCBI taxonomy): Eukaryota > Viridiplantae > Streptophyta > Magnoliopsida > Ranunculales > Papaveraceae > Papaver > Papaver nudicaule. The sequence goes on from JAJJMA010183020.1 coordinate 928, forward strand.
TATCATTTCTGTCTCTCGTACATGTTGTGGTGGAAGTCCTCGCCAGAGGTTTTTGAGCTTCTGAAGCGGATCCATGGAGATAGAAATGAAAAGAAAGAAATTAGGGTTTAGAAGGAAAGAGAAGAAATGGTAGAGAAATGGGTTTGGAAGAATGAGCACAGTTGTTTTTCCCTTACAAAAGAAAGAGAGAGTGTGTTGTTTTTGAATCGATAAGTAATATGCTAGGATATGCTAATATGCGCTAGGGAGAAAACCTAACATGCGCTTGGTGCTACCATGCACGGGGCGTCTACTTTAACGACTTTGTAACACGTGTCCTCCTATGATTCCTTACAGATTTGGGTTAAGGATTTGCTTCGTCCACCATTTGGACACCCCCATTACCAAAATATATGCCAGCTAAACTTTTTTTAATAACCCAAATAAGCAGCCCAAAGTTACAATTCAGTTTTGGGCAAAGCTAAGGCCGGTTCCAATGGAACCTTCAAATCATCCCTTTTGCAATTCAACGTGGCCTAGCAAACCCAAAATGGGACAGTGGGTATCAATGGAAAAAGCATCGACAGATGGAAAAAGCATCGTCGATGCAAATTCCATCGACATCGATAGAATTTGTAACGATGTCGATAGAATTTGCATCGACGATGCTTTTTCTATCGATAAGATCTCGCTCCAATCCAACGGTCTAATTCGAAGCGCCTATTTAATGCACCCCAAAACGTTTTGTTCTTCACATTCTTCATCACATTTGTCACATCAAACACAATTTTACTCCTCTGCAATCAACAACTTCAGAATCTAATTTTTTTTCTAGCTCAATGGAGTATGAAAATGATTCTTCGGATTCTTCTGATGAAGAGATGCAAAGAAGAATGATTGATTTTGATTCTTATCAAAAAAGAATTCTTCAAATGCTGCAGGAAATTGATTCCGACTCTGATGAAGAAAGAGCGCAGTTTGACACTATGTTGGAGGTCTATACTGGCACAATACCTTCAGAACCTGAGCCAAAAGCGGTGCAGTGTAGGCGATACACTTACCATGATCGGGAATTCTACCATGAGAAACTGATGCATGATTATTTCAATGAAGACTGTGTGTATTCCGACCAAGATTTTCAGTGTCGCTTCCGCATGCCCCGACACTTGACGAAATTTATTATTTCGGAGCTTGTAAAAGTTGAACCTTTGATTATCAGTTTGATTGTCGTAGTATTAGAGGTCACAGTCCGGAGCAAAAGGTAACGGCGGCCTTGAGGATTCTTGGTTACGGTTTCCGGCAGATTCCCTTGATGAGTACATCCGAATGGGCAAAATAACTGCCTTCAACTATCTCTCGTTGTTTTGCGAAATTATCATTGATCATTTCGGTTCAGAGTTTTTGCGCAAGCCCAACCAGACAGATATTAAAGAGATATTGAAAGTGAATACGGCGAGGGGTTTCCCTGGAATTCTCGGTAGTCTCGACTGCATGCATTGGGTGTGGCAAGGGTGTCCAACAATGTGGGCTGGACAATACAAGGGTCATTACCCTAAGCCAACTGTCATTTTAGAAGCTGCGGCTACTGAAGATTGTTGGATATGGCATGCTTTTTTTGGTCTTCCTGGTTCGCAAAATGACATTAATGTGTTGCACAAATCGCCTCTTTTCGAAGACCTTAAGAAAGGCCGAGCCCCCCCTGTTAATTTCAATATCAATGGACATCAGTACAATAATGGGTATTATCTTGCGGATGGAATATATCCTAAGTGGTCAACACTGGTTCAAGCGTTTAGGGGAGTGCCTACAGAAAATACGGGTAAGGCAATGAGGCATTTCAACAGAATGCAGATGGCCTTCAGGAAGGATGTTGAGCGGGCCTTTGGAATTCTGAATAAGAAATTTGCTATCGTTTGTGGTCCTTTCCGTGGTTTAAGTCCCCGTGAAATGCATAAGACTATGCTCACTTGCATAATTCTGCATAACATGGTAATCCAAGAAACTCGTCGTAATGCTACCTGGACCAACTATCCAGACGAGGACTTGAGGGAGGATGTTGTACCACAACGGGGAATAGGTGCAAGGGACTATGCGCGGATGACGAATCACATTCGTAACCCAAATTTGTACGAAAGATTAAAGAGTGATCTTTGTGCACATCTTTGGGCAGAAGAAGGACGAAGAGTTGCAGGACATGGTGGAGATGAAGAAGATGAAGATGAAGAAGTTCGTGCTCCTCGTTGGGAAACAACAGCTGCCTTTGAAGATGGATTGGATGAAGATGATGATGAGGATTAATAATTGTTTTTCTTAGTTTAGAGGATGAACATGATGATTAAGTGGTTTTTTTTTCTGTAATTTTTGTTTTGTTTTTTTTTTCTGTAATTTTTGTTTCGTTAGTATTAATGAAGATTAACTTTTATATAACTAGAGATTTTCATTAAAATTAAAGACAATAATTACATTAAATAGGGTGTGCCATGCCCTCTACAAAATATAGACCCAATATAGAGCCGTGTCGTTCCGATATAATTAGTAAAAAGGGTTTGCCAAGCCCTTTTGCAACATAAAATAAAAAACAAAACTCCCGATATAATTAGTAAAAAGGGTGTGCCAAGCCCTTTTGCAAAAGACCATCCGATGATGGTAACGCAATGCCATTGTTGTTGAAAATCGGCAAACTGCTGATACTACTGATGATGATGAGATGCTGATACTACTGATGATGATGATGATGATGATACACATTGCTGACATTGATGATGATACACATTGCTGCCATTGATGATGATGATGATGATGATGATGATACTTGATGATTGATGATGATGATACACACTTGCTGCCACTGATGATGATGATGCTGATACCCTTACCGATGCGACCCCCCACTCCCCATGAATGATAATGATGATGGAGATGCTACTCGTCCGCCCAAGGACTGACCTCCTCCGCTTCAACGTCAGATGCATTATCGGCATTGACGGATGGGATAGGAGGTGCTCCTTGAACATCAGACTCAAGAGCGGCAAGCCGTTTTGCTTCCATCTGTCGTTTGATCCGATCGAAGTCCATCTTCCAGATGTACAGTTGTTCCTCATTCATGTTAGAGGTATTGGCATTCATGATTTTATGCTTATCATGGTTATGCACATACTTTTCCTGGGAGAGGCGACTTTTTTTAAGTTCACCGTTCAGAACCCTGCGTTCAGCCGATCGTTCCTTGGAAGTTTCCTTGAGGTGGGCAGTGTAGGTATCCATGTTGAAGCCTTTCCCCTCAACAGCAGCATCAGCCTTTGCTTGTCGTAGCTTCTTGGCCTGGTTCCTACCACACAACATCTGGAACTTAAGTGCATTTGATAAACCCTTCTCAGTTGTTATACCTCCTCCACTACCTCCACTACCTCCACTGCCACCACTGCCTCCACTGCCTCCTGCACCTTGTGACCCCATCTATGAGGGAAATTGAGACGGAAAGGGCGAGGATGGAGACCCCTGGGAGTGAGGCGAACCTTGATTGTACGGTGAAGCTTTAGGAACCGACTTCAGCTGGAGAAGCATCTTTAGGTCATACTTAGGCAGCACTTTCATGATATGGTAACACTCCTCGTAGGCAAATGGTTTCCCGTGCTCTCTCTTCCAGGCCTCGCGACACCTCCGTTCGACGTCCGTGTCACCCTCCCCACTTTGTCTTCGACGTTCAGCCTGCACAATGGCGGCAACAAAGAGTTGCACATGTGCGTTGATGGTCACGAAGTGGTTGCACAAAGAAACTTCCGTCCGGCAAGTGACATTCATTGTCTCCTGCTCGAACTGGTCATAGATGCTCCCCCAAAGTGTTGCCTTATCTTGATGAACACCGACAATCGGATTTTCAGTACAACGGACATAATTAGAACATATGATCATGTCCTCCGATACGGTAAAAGATTGCCCGCGGCTTCCCCTGCCAGTCTTTCCTTCTCCCATTTCTTGACTATCCTCATCGTACACTTCAGGATCATATTGAGTAGATTGAGTAGCATCTTGTTTTCCCTTGTTTTTTGCTTTGCCGCGTGCCATATAGAAGGTGTGAACAGTGGAGGGCGTGTCCAACGCAAACAAATAGATAGCGGAGTGCGCAATTGTGGTAGATCTGAGAAAACTACTACAAATGTTGCAAAGGTGTGTGTTGAAAAGCTTACAAATGAGGGTATATATAGGCTTTATCAAATCTGAGCCGTACATCTATATCGATGGAAATAGTACCGACGATGGAAATTCCATCGACCTCGACAAAATTTGTATTTGTCGATGGAATTTCCATCGACGACACTATTTCCATATGGCGTTGCAAAATTGCAAATTTACAACTTTGCAACGTCAAAACAGGTGTTTGCTAGGTCCATAGTGTGACAAAACTCCCTTAATCTGGGTTTTTGGTGTCCCATAGGAAGTGGCCTAAAGGCATTGACTAAATACAACCTCCCTTTTAAATAAATACAACCCTTATTCTAAAATCCAATTTTTGGTAACCGAATATGAGATGGGTACTAAAAACCCACTTTCTCCTTTATCATCTCCCTCCACAGTCGATAACCATTATCATCATCTAACATCTTAATCTTCATGAACTGCACCAAGTAATTGAATAACTATCATCTATCCCCTATTGAATTATGAAATTTGGGTTAAAAATTAACTTTGATGATGCCGTTCACTGAATCACTGTAAACAATCGTTTCTTATTTCAACTAGATGGAAAAATCACTATAAATTTAATTGGGCAAAGGAGATATACATGAAAAAGGTTTTTTTTTTTTCGAACCAAAGGAGATGCACCACAACACCATTGTTGTGGCGATTTCAAAAAAATTCTGGTGATTATTTGAAATTAGAATTGAAATTTTTTGGTTTAATTTTTCTATTTGGTGAGTAATAATAACTAATTGATGTTGCTGATCTTAATGAAGGTCATCGACTAATTGTCCATTTTCTTTCTTCCATAGAAATATCACGATCCTTGGTCTCTAAACAATGTACTTTCTTTCAGTTTTTCTCATCACCGTCAAATCCTACTTAAAGAGGAAAAAATAAAAGAAATAACGATTTAGGATTCTGGAGAGGAACAATTTCTAGTGTAGGTTTTCATTACCCACGTTGGTGGCGGTTATAATAATAGTATTTTTGAGATAAGGGTCGTGTGTATTTTAAATGGAGGTTGTATTTAGTCACTGCCAAGCTAAAAATGTAAAACTGGAATTCCCAATAAGAGGGATACCAAACTATGGATTTTGATACAACTCCTCTAATGGGTGAGACAAAGGTATGTCAATCTTTCACTGTTTTGATAAATGAAGAGGTTGATGATAACTTGCTACAAGCAACTTTGGGAAATTATCGGCAGATTTCTTGGATATTCAAGAACTCGTTTAGTTTCTTCCATGTCTTCCATATTCATGTAGATCAAAAGAATTACATTGTAAATTTGCTGTATCATTATGCAATGTATTATGATGTTGTAATGGCTCACAATATGTATCAGTGGGCTAATGAAAATTATGTATCTGGATGGTGGGAAAGTGACTTACATCCTGATTGTAAAACTCTAACCTCAATCTGAATGAGGTATTTGAAATAAAGTTGGGGCTTTTATGCCCCTCATTCCTTCTAAAAAAAAGGAATTCCCAATAAGAGTGAAAATGTATTCTAATTGGGTGTTCCTTTATATACCCCTAGAAACACTAATGGTACATAGATTAGTTATTTCCGTTATAGTTTAATTGATATGAAAATCTTACATAGTCTTTAATTTATTACCGGTTTGTTATTCCTCTACCCCTTCGTCAAAATTTCATAACACAAAAAGATGGAAAATGTTTTGTTTTATTTTGTTTCTCGTACAAATATCCTCTTTCCTTTTTATGTTGCCTTCGACTCTCTCCATCTAGGATGGTTCCATCACCATTTATGTACTAGTTTCTTTTTGGATGAAATCCATCACCATTATTACTACATCTCTGTGGCCCATCGCCATTTTTGATTATCATCATCCTGTGTTTCTTATTTATCCCAAATCACCATTATTACAACTTCTCTTTATCAAAAACTTTGTACCACCGGTCTACCAATCTAATCAACAAGGACTACAAAATCAGTGGGAAACAACCATTCGTACTAATAGTATTGACCAACATGTATGATGTATGATGATCGGTATATGCTAATTTCAGTTTTCGTGATTCTTTTTGTATTTTTTTTCCTTGTTTTGCTGCAAATGTGTATGCCATACAAGTATTCGATGAAATGCCAACGAGAAGATAGTTTGTAAGTTGTGTAACTTGTGTTATTATGTACGTCAAAATAATGATGATTGCAAAATCAGTTTTAGATTTATGCCAAACAAGTTTCTAGATCAAGTAAAGGGAAAATTAACAATCTGCAGGGAGAAGAGAGAAGCAAAAGTAAAACATTTTTCACCAATTTGCATTTTTGTTTTTCTTTAATTTTAGTAACGCCGGGCCCGGGGGTATATAAATTTAGCAGCTTGATGGGGTAAGAAGACAAATTTCAGGGGTACATGAATAAAACTGAAATAACTAACCTATGGGGGTACTGTTAGTGATTCTAGGGGGTATATAAAGGAACACCCTTCTAATTTAGTGAAGAATTTATGTTTCCCTTCTACGAAAATTATAGATAAATGGGTGGAAATATCACTTTTCTACAAGAAAGAAAAACATTTCTTAAATAGTTCAGTTTATGTTCCCTTCGAGTTCAGATTGTTTGTCCATGATGTACTAAGATTTTATGCTTCAGGTTTGGATATACACTGATAGGTGCCTTAAAACACCTACTCAAGAGTACCTTATTATACACTTTAGTTAGCTTATGCCTCGTACATTGGTTATTTAACGTTGTTTTCTATTTTGCAGGTACAATATCTTTAAATTACACAAAAGAAACAATTAACATCTCATTTCATTTGAAGAAACTACAAGGTGGTGGACAGCAGGATAGAAAGCCTTTGAAGTGCCAAAATCCAGAATTACTGAGGCACCCAGACAAGTTTACTCAGGGCTGCCATGGAGTACAAGCATATGGAGCACCACCAAGAGTTCAGGGCGCCGGGTTATTCCCAACCCCAGCACGACGCTAAGGGGTAACCCTTATCTTAATAAAAGTCAGACGCATTTCCTTCAGATCTGTTTTGTCTGAACTTTGTTTTCAAGACAGGGAATCGATGGCGAGGGAGAGATGGCAGAGCACACAAGAGCTGAGTTCAAATCAAGATGGGGGTTTTGAAGCAGGGGGTTCTGAAGAGAGTCGACTGGATTTCGGAGGCTAAGAAGATTACGGAGCGGGTAACACAAATTCATGGAGTTCTGGGTCATATAGTTTGAAATCCATCCAGGGAAGAGGTTTGCTTTGGTTGGTATGGTTGATGTATAAATTCACAAAGGGGATTTTGAAATCAATACTGGGGTTTTGAAGATGGTACAATATGGTGTTGATTGATGGGAAGATAGAGTTCGAATTGGTGGTAATTTGATGGTGCTGGTTGCTGTAGCTTTCATGATTTGATTTTGGGCTTCACAAAGGGGTTTTTGGCACTGATTTGTGGAGAATGGCAGCTTGAATACGGGATGGTGCTGGGTGAAATTGTGGCTGAAATTCATGAGGATTTGAGGCCAATTCCTGGTCATAGTATGGAATTTGTTGTAGCTCTGTCTGTGTGTTTTATGAGTTCAAATGTGAGCTGCTGCGGTGCTGCTGGTCGAAGTTACAAGGTTTGGTTACTATGGTTCGTTTGGTTTTCTGGGTTCAGCTGGTGTGTGAGCAGAATTTTGGCTGGATGATGGTGGTTTTGGATGAGCTGTGGTGGAGAGTTAGAATGTGGTTGCTGCTGGAATTTGGCTGCAGAGAGTTGTGTTGGCTGTTACTGTGAGCTAGAGATGGTGCTGATTTGCAAGTCTACTGTGGGGGTTTGTGGTGTTGTTTGCTGTGCTTGTGAAACTGCAGTAAGATATGAACTTATGATTGTGTGCAGTTGATATGATGTGAGATGGTGGTTGCTGTGCTGACGACATGGACAGGAGATGGTTTATTTACAGAGGAGAAAACTGGCAGTCTAGCCAGATTGTGGAGTGATGTCGTTGGTGTGGTTCTGTAAGTTTGAACAGTAAGTAGAAGGGTTTGTTGCCATGGCTTGAGGTGGGACTTTACAGGGGTCAGTTGGCGATGGTTCTGGTGATGACTTTCAAGGGTATGGCCTGAACCTAGAAGGCAACAACGTTGGTTGATTCTGTGTACAGATTCAGGTGGTATTTTGGGCTGGTAGTATGGGCCTGAATGACTGAGATTGGATGAACGGTTGTGGAAAGGATTTTGGATACTTGTGGTACACGGTTTTTAGAAGAGTTTGAAAGGGTTTGGAGAAGGATATAAGAGGAGGCGCAGGAGAGTTTTAAGAACATCTTTACATCTGTTTTTGACTGCAGTTTTTGGGAAAGAACTTGAAAACCCTAAAAAGTTTGATTTTCTTATTTTGCTTTTAAGTTTTGCACTTTATTTTACACAAGGATGTTATTGTTTATTTCCAAGAACATGAGTAGCTAAGTTTTTATTATTGGTTAGGGTTGATATCAAAACCCGAAACATGGATTTATAATTGATATTCAATAAGCAATTTTCTGCAATTATTCTTCTTTATTGTTCAAGTTCTACTATGCTTTTATTATTCATGTTATTTGATAGTTCAAGTTCGAAATTGAATTTTTGATAAACAATTGCTAGTTGAGATTTTCTAGACCCGTAATTGTCTTGGAGATCTCAACACAAGTAGCAATATATTTGTGTTGATGAAGGGATTTTGTTAAACACTTTTATGTAGAAATTGACACTAGTGTATGAGTCGAGCCTATGTGCTCATCACTAGGAGTAACCTATTTCATAGAATTTAATGCATTCAAGTGAGTTTTATCTAGAGAGCTTATTCTAGGTGCTTACATGAATAGAATCCTTGAGGAGAACTTATTCTTTTAGGTGAATATAGGAGATAACCGGATTAGATGAGCTTATATCTTTTCTAGGGTTGCTAATGTCAAGAAGATTGTAGAGAATTAGCTTTATATCAATTTGATTCCTGTTTCGTGGTCGAGAATGATTCCTTAATCAATGTTCCTCTCTTATTTGATTACATCTTTACGATTTTCAGAATTCTTGTTATTGAAAAACAACAAACTTAAACCTTATAACAACAAAAACTCACACCTCCCTGTGGATTCGAACTCGACTTACTTTGCTACATCTTAATTGTGTTGTTTAGAATCGAGAACATATTCTTGATAGGTTTGACACCTCATCAAAATTGGCGCCGCTGCCGGGGAGGCAGTGGTAGTTTTAAGTTGTTATTTTTTTCTTTTATTCTTGTTTTTCGTTTCAAATTTAAGATCTAATTAAAATCTCAAAAATCTTATTTCAGGTACTACTCTCTGGCTACACAAAGAGGCTTAATCGGAATAACTACTCGTTCCGGTAAAGTTCTTAAAGACTCACAAGAATTCATTCTTGCTGTGAACACTCCACTTCCTCCTAGTTCTTCGTCAAGTGAAATTTCAGACTCGGAACAGAAAGAAGAAATGGATGAACATGGCAACCCGCTTCAACCTCCACAACCTCCACCTCCCCCACCCGCAAAGACACTCAAGGAGCTTACATCACCAAACTTGGA
>JAJJMA010183022.1:0-15343 GCA_023529015.1 Papaver nudicaule
GCTTCATGGATGCGAGACACGTGGTCCGACGGGTTTTACCCCCTACATAACTGTTGAGATTACTCCAGTTAGAGGTTTGGATATTGATTTTTGAGATCGTCCAAACTCTTTACCATAAGACTCACGAGCCAAAATGAAAAGTTGGTAGTATTTCGGTACCCCTTCTTTTTCACTGTTAATAGAAAATATCAATTGAGGCCAAAAGTGTATGAAAACAGGAAAACCAAATAAAGATACTACTATTGTTTCTTCTCATTTCCATTCTGTTCATTGCAACATTTTGCTGGCTGGCTTTCCTGCCCTGTGCACATGCGTGCAGCCACCAGCAAGAAAGTTGCTTGCTCCCACCGTTCACGAATCACATGGAAACTACAGATATAAAATCTGAGGAAGGCACTAACTCTCTGTCTGACAATTATGGAAATGTCGACCACTAAATTTTGTTGTGCCACCCAACTCTGTTGATAACCGATATACAAAGTTTACAGTCAATGCATATACTGATATACCCTGGAGTGTAGCGCACTCGGCTTTCTTCTTCTCAAGCTCCATAGACAATTCACAACATTTACTCTTATAATGCTCTAGAGTCTCCTCCAATTCAACCACAAGACAATTCACAACATTTACTCTTATAATGCTCTAGAGTCTCCTCCAATTCAACCACATGGTCCCTAGTTCTGGATCTCTGAGATAATTTACAAATTTGATTTGGCTACTGGAGGTCGTGGTTTAGTTGCCCTGATCACACCCTCTTGTATCAGTGCCACGATAATAGTAGTCAAATCTAAGCAATATTATGAGTTTCTTGCAACTCTAGGTAAGTAAAACATGCTTGTGCAATGATCTGGCCTCCATAACACTTTGCATATTGTGGCGCATCGGGCGGTGTAAATCCGCGGAATAAATTCACCTAACAGCAAATAGAAAACAAAGAAGCGAATAAGGGTAAGGGTAAATCAGAAGATTTATGTCTTTCCATGGCATGAAACAGTTTTTCAGAGGCTTCAAACTACAAACACCAAAAAGAATGACATACTTCAACTGGTTCTAACTGCAATATGCGTTCTATTATCGAGTTCTCCTCAGTTTCAGTGGCACTCCAGATTGACAGTGGCTCAAGCAAAGTACCATTCTCATTGGGCAACACCAAGCAGGCTACCTGTAATGATCCACAGTGCATCAGAGAACTACTTATTGACAGAAAGAACAGCAGAACAATAGATAAACAATATCGAGTCCCCTCAAATGTGTTTTACAGTCTGAAATGCAATGCATAAAAACACTAGAAATAGAACAATATCACTCCACAATCCACATCTTATCGAGTCCCCTCAAATGTGTTTTACAGTCTGAAATGCAATGCATAAAAACACTAGAAATAGAACAATATCACTCCACAATCCACATCCATGGTAGAGTAGAACAAAAGCAAATACATGAAACACAAACGTGTCACTAAAATTCTATCAACTCAAGCCCTTAAACACACACTATTGAGTTCAATTCAACTATCTTATTCACTCCTTTGTATCATCTTCGTAACTTACTACGAACCGAAATTATGCTAACAACCAAGAACATAGATAGATTTCATTAATCATTTCCCAAAAATCAAGAAAACACAATCTTAGTTAAACCATTTACAGAAGTAGCCATTTCCAGAAAACGATCACTTTCGCCTACTTAAAGAATCAAACTTTATTTAAAAACAGGAGCAACCCATTTGCCCCTTTAATCTGTTAAATGCAAATGTAAGATTTATGTTCTTGACCCAAACTTCAATTTCTGCAATAGGGGGAAAAAAAAAGATTTTATGTTCTTGGAGTGGAAAGATCTTATCGAGTCCCCTCAAATGGGTGTTTTACAGTCTGAAATGCAATGCATAAAAACACTAGAAATAGAAACCATGTCACTCCACAATCGACATCCATGGTAGAGTAGAGTATCAGAAAAACAACATATCCATTGAAATCCACAGAACAAAAGAAAATACATGAAACACAAACTTGTCACTAAAATTCTATCGAACTCAAGCCCTTAAACACACACTAATGCGTTCAACTATCTTATTCACTCCTTACTATCATCTTCTTAACTTACTATGAACAGAAATTATGCTAAGCCATCAAAACATATATAGATTTCAATTAATCATTTTCCAAAAATCAAGAAAACACAATCTTAGTTAAACAATTTACAGAAGTAGCCATTTCCAGAAAACGATCACTTTCACCTACTTAAAGAATCAAACTTAAATTTATCTCGCGACACATTAGGTTAAAAACAGGAGCAAACCCATTTGCCCCTTTAATCTGTTATAGAAAGAAAAAAAAATGAATTCCACAGAAGCTGAAGAGAACTTACATATCTGGAAGAAGAAATCAGAGGCACGAATCGTTCTTTATTGAATCAAGATCTTCAAAGGAAGTTCACGAATCGTTCTTTACTGAATCAAGGTAATGATTTAGAAAAAACGAAATTTTGATGAGCAATGAAAATCAGAAATCATGTAAATCGAAGAAACCCTAGCTAAGACTTGAGAAAAAAAGAACTGGAGAAGGTAGAATCGATCGAGAAGAAACTTCAAGGGTTTTTCACAGTTGTTAATGGCGGAAGTGAAGAAATAAAATAACTTTTGTGAGAGACGGAGATGCCGAGGTGGCTTCTGGGTTTTATCATTCAGACAATTTTGTTTGATTTTATGATTTTTGATAATGAAAATCAAGCGTTGTTCGAGAAGAATCTGTTGGGTTAAAATTTTTGGATGAGTTAGGAAGGTGGGGTTTATCGAATCAGAGCAAAAGTAGGGTGAATCTAGTAATTGTTGAGGTTAAAAGAGGAAGATGCTATAATATCGGAGGACTACTTAGTCATTCCACCCCTAGAATCTCGGTCAACCCCAACATATCCTAATTATTGCAACCGACAATAATGGTGAGAGTGTAGTAACAGCGTGGGCCAGTTACTGAAAAGGAATCTGTTGATAATGCTGTTGTTGGTAATTCTTCATTCTCGTGTAGTGCAAGTCTGTTTTTATTTATGAACAAAAGAGTGTGATTACAACATAAATACCCCAGACATATATACAAAAAACAAGACGAGCACTACAAGAAAATATTTGGTGTCTGTGGCAAAATACTTGTATTGCTACAGTTAGGTCATGATGTGGCAAAAAATTGCTTTATAGCCACATGGAAAACACTGGTGTGGAAAAAACACGATTTATTGCCTCACCAAAATTGGGTGTGCGGCAAAAAGGTGATCTAGTGCGACGCTACTAACTTCAGGTGTAGCAATAACCTAATATCTTTTTGTTTCGTTTTTGAAGGATAATTGGGCTGCAGAGAGCCTGAAGACAAAATTTTAATATTTTATATTTATTATTAGTGTTTTTTATTTTTTTTGAAAAGTAGGCCAAATTTTGTATTATTAAGCATAATGGTTTGTTGTTACACCACGTTTGATTGGTCTTGCCATTCTGTCATCCAACAAGATGTCGGTTAAAAAATATGGGTTTACCAAGTCCCATACAAATGAAGAGGATTCTGTTGATGACGAGAAATAACCTCATTTGCAAGAGCATCTGCTGCTCTGTTAGCTTCCCTGTATGCATGAGAGATATGCAAGTGCGGAATTTGTTGTAGCATAAATACAGTTTCGTGAAGCAGTCCCCAAAGATACCAAGGAGCTGAGGATGGACCTTTACGCAAGATTATCATATGACCTAATGAGTCCATCTCAATCCAATATGCTGTCAATTGTGACGTAAGGCCATACGAGCTGCAAGTAGTAATCCCCAGGTTTCAGCAATTAATGAAGTTGTACTACCCAACGAAGAAGCCATCGCCTGAATTAAGGTACCACGAAAATCTCTTGTAATTATACCACTCCAGCAAGCCCTGGATTACCCTTAGAAGCACCATCAGTATTCAGCTTGATATATGGATGAGTTGGAGAAGTCCAGTGTACCCAAATATCTTTTGTCGTTTTAACTTTAGTGGAGGAGATGAGTTGCGGTGGTGAATCAGGTAGATATGGAGCAATATGAGTGACAACCCACTGAAATCCCTTCCATATTACTATAATCAGATGGTATAGTTGTGAAGGTGTTGTAGTTCTCCTGTTGTAAAGTAAATCATTGCGAGAGAGACACAAATGCCAACATGTGTATAGAAGTAAACTAAGTAGATGATCCGGAAGATGCAACTGAAGCAATCCCAAAACTGTTGTTGGTCTTGTGATGATAGAAATAGCTGGTAGTTTATAAATGGACAAAAGATGTGTCCATATGAGCTTCCATACCTTGGTTAATCCTTTCCCCAAAAAATAAAAACCACGTATATATCCCCTTTATTTAGGTTTAGTCAAAGACTCAAAGCCCACAAGCCCACCCCATGTACATAGCTTTCCCAAAAAAAAAAAAAACACGTATATATGATTTTTGTTGTAGGGAGGAAGAAAAATTCTTATGGGAGGAAAGAAATGTTGATATAATGGTCCAGATCTATCCATACAAAAAATGTTTCCTCCCATAAAAATTTTGTTTCCTCCCTATAGCAAAATTGCGTATATATCCCCTTCCTTGCTTTCGTCCCCCTACCTCTCATATTTCTTTCCTGCTCTCCTCTTCTTTTATAACGCACAAACCTTTTTCTAGATCTGAGATTTTTTTTATGTTTTGTTGATACAATTAATCCTTTGCGAAAGATTATTCTCCATATTACCAAATAAGTCTTTGAAGGCTTGATTCTTTTGGGTTGCAATCAGATCCAAATTATTTGCTTGATTTGGGAAAAAAAAGGGTAAGTCTTGATGATTCTACAACGTTTTGAAGAAATCAAAGAGTTTTCAATTGAGATCTGATATATAATAGGGGTTTTTTATTTCACGAAAAAAAAAAAAACTATGTTCTCTATACTTATAGTGTGCTAAAGTCTTGTTTTTCTTTCTTTATGTTTGGTTTTTTAAACTTTAATCTTCTACATGTTCATGTTTTCTTCTTTTGAAAATTTGAAGTTCATGTTGATGTAATGATTAAATGTTATAATGTATGTACAAAATTTGTATATGAAATAAAATATATTCAACAAGGAAGATTTTGAATCTTTTGAGCATATTTTCTCTTTTTTTTTTTTTTTAACAAGAGGCCTTATGCCTAGGATATATTAAACATTATGAGCACAATATTACAACCTACGACAGACAGAACTGGCATATTACAGAAATACTTGAACAAGGCGAGCCGCTTATACGCCATGGTTAACCATAAGAGTAACCTGATCTGCTGAGACATCAACTCGCCAGAAGCTAACGTGAACTTTGGGAGTTGAACCACTAGAGGAGATTTTGGGCTCTGCAACACCCACCTTACCAGCAACCAACAGCCAGATAAAAAACTAACTAGACAAGCAAACCTACAACCTAGTACAACAGGAGAGCAACAAAAACAACAAGTACAAGCAAATCTACCACAGAAACAAACTTATACACAACCTGACATAGCAACAAAAAGCAACAGACACAGAAGAGCTTCATCACCACCCTAGAGAAAGGCAGTACTATCCAAAAAACAACTTACCCAATGAGAAGCCAGCATTGTTGGGTGCAACATGTAGAACTCATTGGCCATGCGAATGCCAATCTATAGGCACTCGCAGTTTAGTTGACATTACATGTGCAACCGAAATTTCTTCCGGAGAGAATTCACCTTGAGATAGAGAAACTTTCCAAGCAGCCCTTGTCTGATGGTTTGAATGAGCAACATGCATTGCCGTCTGATATTCCTCCTGAGATTCCTTGGTAATCATAAATATATAGGTAGGGATGGATGGAGGTGTGCTCGGGTTGTATAACCTTTCCTGCAGAGCAATGAACTGTTGTTCATATATTGTTACATCATCACCTTTACTAAGACGTATAGTTGGAACGTCTGACGGTTGTACTGCAGGAACAGGGTAGCGGTTATCTTTAAGATCATCAAGTTGTTTAGTACGACGAAGTTTAGATGGAGATGAAGCAGCTGCAAAATCCAGAGTTGGAAATAGATCATTGTCTCTTGAAGCAGATCTTCTCAAAAAGGTTTGTAGTGGTTTAGTTCTGTGTCTATGAGTAACATTGGCAGAAGGAACTCCATTAATCAAGGTGTTGGAGATATTAACATGAGCATCAAAAAGTTGTAGGTAATCAGAAACCAATCTAGAATAGTCCGGAACAAAGATGTTGCAGAGGGGAACCAGTCCAGCAAAGATGAGAGGTGGTTCCAACTGTTGGCTATCCACCTGGGCTTGAGATGGAGGGAAGCCCAAAGAAAGTCGATCCCATTTAGCATTTGAGATGGGTTCAGAAGAGAAGGCAGGAGACGAGTTCAGCCCAGTTGAAGAAGTTGGGGATATAGAGACCGGCGCAGAACCAGAACCATGACCAATTTCTGTCGTGTTGTGCAGGTCTGTTGGTGTTGGTTCAGTAACACATATGTCTGCCACATCTGACACTGACCCAGCTGACATGTTTGCAGGTTGCTTGGAAATGAAGCACTCCCTCACAGATCTGACACGTGTGACTGGAATCCACATCGAAGCTGGTCGTTTGCCTTTGTAATTTGAACGAGTTAACTTAGGAGTCGGAGTAGAAACAGTAGACCCCTCCTCAACGACTCGGAACTGTTCTCAGACGATTCAGCTTGTTGTTTGTGTGAGTCAGCTTCATTGTGCACAGAGTTTTGCACAGAAGGATCAGGAGATGAAGAATATTCAAGGCAGATTGGAAAATTGTTGTTCGCACCCAGCCTAACGTCCGAGGCATGACGATTTCCATAAGGGTGAGTTGCTCTCATCTTGTTTCCAGCCATAGATGATAGGTGCTAAAAACACCTATTCAAGAGTACCTAATTGATACACTTTAGTCGGCTTAAGCCTCGAACATTCTTTATTTTATGTCGTTTTCTATTTTGCAGGTATTTGAAGTCATATTATATAAAATGAAGCAAAACAACAACTCAACATATCATTGGAGACAATGCAAGTCGATGACACAAGCTAGAGTGCTAAAGAAGACACTAAAGAGTGGAAAAGAAGAAGAAAAAGAGCAACAAAAGGCAGTCAACCTGTAGGTGTAGAAAATGCCTTAGGACGATTTAACGTATTCAAGAGAAGATTTATATTAAGAAGGGCATTCATAAGAAATGAAGGAGGATGACAGCGGTATTCGTCAGCGGTAACTCCTTACAGTGGAAGGATGCTGAGGAATAGTCGAGAACAACGGTATACATCAAGATGTTATTGGCGGCATGGCCTCGACAAAAGCTGAGTAAGTTGGTTGAGTATTTAATGCTGGACAGAACGGTCGGATTATCAGAGTTGACTGATTGACTCAGTGGAGTTCGAGTCATCGATCTTATCCAATGAGAAGGAAAGACGCTGAAGACGTAAGGGATAGACGCTGAGTTACTAAAGAAGCACGGCGGTAAGGCGGTAAGAAAGAAGACAAATAGTGTCAGAATGATTTGTATGTATTAGCTGTATTCCACCATTTGTAAGCGCCTATATAAGGCTGAATACGCCCACAGTAGAGGGGGTTGGAAAAGTGATTGTTAGGGTTTGGTCTATTTGAGAGGAAGAATTCCTTACTCTCCATAGCCCAAACTGATAGCAAGATCTTGTGTGTGCTGTAGAGAGATCCTTTGCAAGGTGAGATGCAAGGAAGTTTAATGTTAATCTATTTTATGTGTGTTAATCCATCATCTTTAGTGTTGTTCTTATATTCTGTATGAGATGTTATATTCCATGCTTACACGATGCTGCTTACATATATGTGTATGATGATTTACTCTAAGTATGCTTGTGATATTGTGTTTATGAACTTATAATAGGGGTGTATTGGTAAAATCTCTACTATGGGGATTTTACCAACTACACAACCAGTCCTGAACGACCAGAACATGCAGCAGTCATCCAATCCCGAACGACTAGAGGAGGAGTTAGTCGTCCAAACCTGGACGACCCAATAGTCGGAGGCGAAAGTGAGTTTCGTCAAACTCAGGCTAAAAAATCGGGAAAACAAGGTGTTAGTCAACCAAATCTGAACGACCAGGACATGCAGCACTAAACCAGATATGAACGACCAGAACACTGGACAGTCAACAAAATCTGGACGACTACGTAAGAAATTCACGTTCTCTTGATTAAAGACGAGGAGTTGGCCTGTCGGTTTCGCAAGGCTGACAGGAAAAAGTTGAACTGGACTGGTCTATGTCACTGTTTTGGCCCAGTTGGAGTTGGGTCACGATTCAGCCTTAGGGCAGTCGACTTTGGATGATGAAAGTTATAGGTTTTTATTTTCTTCTTCTTCTCTATATATTTCCATGGGTTTTAGAGAAACCCATGAGTAGGTAATTCTTTATATTGGTTAAGGATGTAGTCGAATATCAAAAACATGCTACTTGATTAATTTTGGAGTTAAAATTATTCTTTTCATCATCTCTTATTTTACTGTCGTATGAATGCATGATTGATGTATTGCATTAAGAATGAATGTTAATTGATTTAAGTTGCAAATTAAATTTGTTTATGTTCATATCTATAACTAGAATTAGGTTTTGAGATACGAAATCGTCGATGAACCTACTCACAAGTAGTACAATATAATTCTGATTGCGGTGATAGCTTTTAGGAATTGTATGTAGAATATGACCTTTGTTGAATGAACTGCCCCTGGTAGTTTGTTGCATTGATTAGCCTATTTCACAGATATTAATGCTCTTAGAGAATTGAACTCAATTACTCGTAGTGTTGAGTTATTCTCTACGTAGAATTCACACATTCATCGTTATGGTGTGTGATGACATTAGGAAATTACGGGATATTTTCGCGATGATGTATTCTAGGGCTTTGATGATGAGAGATTAAATAGAAACTCCAAATATTATTCATAGTGCATGTTATTTGATTGAAGATGAACCCTTAAACAATATTCTCATCTCCTGATTATTTTCTATACTTCTTTGCTTTAATTTTAATTTATTTTTATTGCACAAAAATCCCCCCTTGGTTACTTTTAAGCTTTCAAATACAACTGACAACCGAACGAACTTATTCTTGCTACTGTGCTTAATCCATATTTAGTAAAGTAAGAGTATTAATTTTGACTGGTTTGACACCCATCAATAGCCAAAGGATAATCATTGTTTGTCTTATAGAACTCAAAGAGGATTGGTTTAATGGTGATAAGGCAATCAACTGTCTGATGAGTAACCATACTGCACTTATTACAGACTGCATGGAGGTTTTCATACTTATATTGAACCCATCCCGGGATACCTCCATCATGAAAAATATGACCAGGCCAAAAAGGAGTAAGGAGGTTCATGAGAATTTCAACACGCGGAATAGGGTTAGAATATCCACAGTTAAAACTGCACCAACTCTTCTTAACAATTCTCTAATATGAGATTCAGTTCTATCATACGCAGGTAGGCTATGTAGTTGAAGATAAAAAGTTGCCATGGTGAAACACTTATCTGGATGTAACATGTAATGTCTCCAATCTTCAACTAGTACGTTGTAGCAGCTTATCCTCCAAGTTTTGAACTGCAAAACTTTATTTTTCTCTTCTGCATGAATTAATATAGACGTAGAATCAAATAAATCTATATCAACTGAGAACAATGAATTAAATAATAAAAGAAAAGAAAAATAAAATATGGAAACAAAAATCCCGATTTTACAGTAGAACCTTGATTAATGAATGTTCGATAAATGAATGACCTCGCCAAATGAATATTTTTCTCTGGTCCCGACTTGGACAAAGGGGATAAATGAATAACCTCGCTAAATGCATTAATGAATAATTTTTTTTGACTCCTTTAAGGCCCAACGAAAACATAAATGAATAATCACTATATTTTATACAAAAATATAGATAAATATTGCAACATTTTTCGTATAAAGAGTCATTTCTTCTCAAAAAATGCATCTAAATTGAATTGTTTTTTTCTTCCACCTAAATCAAAATGCATCCCATCTTTAATTATTTGCAATGCATGCACAACTTTTGTAATATTTTGCTCGTGTTGTAGCAAGTAATTTTTTGTGGCAATTAGTGCTTGAAAAGCAACTTTTGAGGACACATTTGGAATGTATCTACTATCAGCTGGTTCGAGATTATTTTCATCATTTAATACTGACTCGATAATGTCTTCGTTTGTAGACGATTTTATAACTGCATCATTCTCGTTAGGATAGTTCAAAAGATCATATTCGACTTCCATTACATTTCTATAATGTAAATTAGAAATGACGTCAGTTAATTCTTGGATATCTTCTTCTAATTGACCATCTTCAGGTTCAAGAACATTAATTTTTCAGATCGAATCTTGCAATGGCGCAAACAATTTGCAATTACTTTTGTCGTCACATCAAATTTCAAGTCATAGTAGAACATTAACAATATCCAAAATGTTAGTCTCTTCTTTAATATAAAATTTTGACACAAATTAATATCTAAATAAATAAATATCCATTTACCGATAAATGAATATTATTCATTTACCGATAAATGAAAATATTTACCAAGGTTCTCTTTTGCGAGGCAAGGTTCTTTGGAATTATGATCTTACCAACATAATAAGCGCAAGTTAACATACTTCGTATGTATATCACGGTGCAACCGCTGCAACTACAGCTCGGTGTTGGCTTATGTGTGTTTCTGGTATGTTACTTCATCAAAGATAATACTCCCTCCGTCCCACATAAATTGAGCTAGTTCTAATTTGATTTTGTCCCACATAAATTGAGCTAGTTCTATTATATAGGTCATGTTTCTAATCTTACCCTTTTTATTGATTATCATTATGAAATCTTAGTATGATAAATATTTATAATTTCATAGTCATGTTTATACTCGTTGCGTAGGTGTTTTAAAATGCTTTTAAATGATATAAAGTTTACAAAGATACGTGCCATAATTTGAGAGATATGTTGTTTTTAAATTTTTTTTATAAAGGTATAATTGGAAAAAACAGTAAAAAGCTAATCTCTCTCTTCCTTACCTTAATAATTGTGCAAATCCCAACTATCTCAATTTATGTGGGACGGAGGGAGTACATGTTAGACATACTTTAGTTTTTCCCTGTCAGTTGGTTATTTGGTATGCCATTTTTTTTGGCAATCCTAGAATTAATAAAGTTTCCTAAATGCAACAATCATAAGACCATGCCATCATGTGCATTGATCAAGAATAAAGAATCTGATTAGGGATTATCTTCTTAGATCAGTCCTACAATAGTATTACATAGGTTCCTTTATATACACCTAAGGGAAACCCATATGGACCGCACATCCATGGGCCATAGGCCCTGTAACACTCCCCCTTGTGCGGTTCAATAACAAAACTTTATACATAGTACTTCATATATAGTGCTTTGAATGTAGTTCTTCAAATGTGATGCTTCACTAAAACTTTAACAAGGAAAAACCCGCTGGGACAAAACCTTGAAAGATAAAGAGTATAACGTTTCGAGTCTCCGTAAGCTTCTTTGTTGGAGTTGGTCGTGGTAGGTGACTTCTCTTTTAGCTTCAAATGTAGCTCGCTCATCGATGACCGTTGTGTCTAAGTCAATTGCCTCATTAAAACCTCGCCAGGAAAACCCAATGGGACAAAACCCGATCTAAGGAAAAAGGGTGCAATATTAAGAATACTTAGAACATAGTTAGACTCGCATATGTTGCCTCGTTAAAACCTTGACAAGGAAAACCCAGTGGGACAAAACCTTGACGAAGGGAAAAGAGTACAACGCGATAAGTCCAGAAGTACGCCTTTGCTCATGCTGAATAACACTCTTGCTTCTCGCTGGAAGTTGTTTCGCTTGACATGCTATCGTGTTCATTTCTTTGATTCCGATGCAGTTTAGTAATATCCAGTCTTCAAGTCTTCAACATTCAGCATATACGCCAAGTGTAGTTGTTGTCGTATTCTCTCTGAAAACCTTGTCGAGTAACAAAACCCTGTGGGAAAAACTAATCTCGATCGAAGGGAAAAAGAGTACAACACAGTTTCACATTTCGAATCAAAATATGTCGGCATCATATCATTGGATCCTCCCCCTGATGTCGGCATCTCCCCCTGATTTCGTTTGGGGTATAGTCTCTAGACAGTTTCATTAGTCATGAGCTTTTCGAAAGTGACTATAGGTGATGACTCACCATGTCTCCCCCTGATTACTTTCGTTCACTAAGTGATTATTGTCCCTTCATAATCAACAACTTTTCGATTGCACTTCTGGTATTG
The DNA here is from genome assembly GCA_023529015.1 of Papaver nudicaule. Classification (NCBI taxonomy): domain Eukaryota; kingdom Viridiplantae; phylum Streptophyta; class Magnoliopsida; order Ranunculales; family Papaveraceae; genus Papaver; species Papaver nudicaule. Next base: position 12,286 of record JAJJMA010183022.1, read on the forward strand.
CAGTTGTCTCATTAAAAACCTTGTTGAGTAACAATACCCTGTGGGAAAAAGTAACCTCAGTGGAGGGAAAAAGAGTACAACTTACCAGATGCTCCCTCTGATGTAGGACAACTTGTTTAGTACAATACATTCATGGGAGTTTGAACAACTTCTTTAGTCCAATATAGGCAGACACTTCCTTTAGTCCTTCGCAGTCAGACAAGTTCTTTAGATCTCTGCAGTTTTGCAATCATGGGAGTCAGACAATTCCGTTAGTCCTATACTTTTCACATGTAATCATGGGAATACAATTCAATTTGCAAGTTCATTAGAAAACTCTACTTGCATCTTCATAGGGATAAGAACAAACCCATGTCAATGGTTTCTTTTAGGTATCTAGAGATATTCTTGATACCATTCCAATGACGTTGCGTTGGCGCTGAGCTACATCTAGCTCACAAGTTCACTGAGAACAAGATACTTGGTCGAGTACATTGTACGAGTACAATAATGCGCTTATTGACTTACATAGGGATATTCGTTTCCCAAAACATCTACGTCACCTTCCTATGGACGAGATTGATCTTTACGTACATCTAAAGTTCGACCAATCATGGGAGTGCTAGCCCGGTACACTTTGTCCACATTAAGTTGCCTGAATATCTTATGGACATATCCTGACCGGTGGAGTAATATTCCATAATCTCGATGTTCTAGTTCAAGTTCTAGACACATCCGAGTTTTCCCAAGATCTTCCATCTCAATTTCGAATTTCAAATAGTTTGCGGTTTCTCTTACTTCCTCAAAAGTACCTACTATGTTCATATCGTCGACATAGACAGCTATAATTGCAAATCCGGAACTTGTTTCATTTCAAAACACGCAAGGGAACAATTTATTATTTCTATATCCCTTCCCAATCAAATGATCACTTAGACGGGTATACCACATCCGTCCGGATTACTTTAATCCGTAAAGTGAGTGTTTCAACTTAATTGCAAACGCACTCTGTGGTTTAGAGTTACTTGATTTTGGGCAATAAAGGGCCATCTGGCACTTTCATGAATATCTCTGTATCAAGATCCCCATAGAGATATTATGTAACCACTTCCATAAGTTGCATTTCAAATCCTTCTGAAACTGCCAAGCTAATCTAATTAGCAGAACATCATGATGTTCGACAAGAGAATAAGCGATCCAGGGGTTTGTGAGAAACCTCGCGCCACAAGGTGAGTCTTTATACTTTGAGACTTCATTATTCTCACTACGCTTTGTGACAAATAACCATATATGTCCCACAGGCTTTACACTTGGTCAGTTAGCACTACCGCACCAAATACCTATATATTTGTCAAAGAACTAAGTTCTTCCTGGATTGCGTAGGCCAAATATGCTCTTTGTTTGAATCTAAACAATATAGAGCATGGTTCGATCTCATCGTGCTCTACTTCCGGAGCAACTGAATTATATCATCCATATGCACGCATGATCCTTCCATTGACTCATGTGCATTCTCATAATCCATTGGGATTTCATTGTTCTCTAGAATCATTTAAAACTTCGGAGCGTCCTCCAGTTTGATTCATGGACATGTTCAGAGACAATTCTATGAGATGATCTCAGATGATATAAATAATTATATTGTGCCTTACTCACCTACTTTCTGTCTAGGTGAGTATCTATCGAACCTGGTGGTCTCTCCAACTTCCTTTATGGAGCCACGGCCTCAACCATACTTCCACAGAGTATAGTTGCAACACCTTAGTTTATGGTGTGTATCCTTATTTAAGGATATTTAACCTTGCAGGCACGCTTTCAGTTGGTATGTTTAATCTCGTCACTTTAGCGATATCAGTGTACATCCTGAATATCGAAAATCGTTTTTCACATCACATTCACATTGCGAAGTGCGGGGATCAATATGAGACAAAGTGGGAAACACACCACGACAATTCCTGTCGTTCCCTTAGGAAATACTTTTCCTTACCTCCCCCTAACGACGGGAAGGTTGTCTCATCAAGTGACTATCCGTAAATCTAGCGGTAAAGAGATCGCCTGTCAAAGGTTCTTCGTAGCGGATATTTATTGGGGATTCGTATCCAACATAAATACTTAATTGTCTATGTGGACCCATCTTAGTACGTTGTGGAGGCGTATAGGCACATGTATGGCACAACCAAAAATGCATAAATGCAAAATATCAGGCTTATATCCAGTTACCAACTGGTACGCAGAAAATGGTTGGCTATCAATGGGTCTGAAGCGAATAAGTAAAAATGCATGCAATATGACGTACCCCAAGCAGTAATAGGCAGGTTGGAGCGCATAACCATTGCCTTAGCTACCATCTCTAACCTTTTGATGTTAGCTTCTCCGAGACCAATTCGAAAGTGTGTATGGGGTACATGATGCTCTTTATCAATTACTTTTGACATACAGAATTCTTCAATTCCTTTAGATGTAAATTCTCCAGCATCTTCAAGTCTGACAGACTTGATTGTATGATCATGGTGGTGAACCGTTAGATGTATCACTTGTACTGGGAGCATTGCAAAAATAGCATTTGTTGTGGACAACAATGCAAGTGTGACCAACGGGTCGAAGCATCATCCAGAACCATAAAATACTTGTATGGTCCGCATTCTGGATGTAAAAGTCCACAAATATCACCTTGTATCCTTCGTGAAAATGGAATTTTTCTTTGGTATCTTTAGCATAGGACGGTCTCGATTCTGTCTTTGCTAAAGAACAAGCTTTGCATTACGAGTGATGTGCCTTCGATAAGGCCAACGAAGAAAATGAGATAAATGGTATGCTTCGTTTACTTTGGAAAGCACATAGTTACTCTTCGTTGTAACAATATTTTGTCCCATTTATTTCTCACTCGAAATAACGATGTCGATGTGAGTTCCTTAAAACACAAATCATTAAATGTCGACCTGGATACCCTACTCGGTAGTGTCAAAGCTTGTATAAGACATTGGCCAACAGTTCGTCGTTGGAAACAATATAAGATTCAATAATCGTAATAGTGGTGATGTACAATCCACTAGAGTAACTTTTTAGTTTCTCTAAGATG
>JAJJMA010183069.1:0-14319 GCA_023529015.1 Papaver nudicaule
AAGGCAAACTACAAAACAGATTTAGTTTATATTCCTTAGGCAAAAGTAAGAACAAGTTCTCACAAGGAATCAACTAATCTGATCTACTAAGAAACGAAAACAATCAAAGACTTAGCTTTGTTCACTGCCAGTGGTGTTTTCTAACTCTTCTGAACTGCTCCATGCTGCCATGGTCATTTCCATCCTGTATTGGAGATCAGGATGTGTTGAACCAATGAGTTCGAGTTGTTTCTGTAGACAATGTACATTATCTTCAAGACATTTCTGCCTCTTTACAATGGTGTGGAGTAGACTCACGACTTCATTGTTGCTTTCTACCTCTGCAGAATGATTTGATTCTATATCACCCTGGTTCATACTATTCTTGCGTTTGTTAACATTAGTCAACATTTTGCAAATAGAGCTATCATTGAGTGACTGTGGACGGCCAGACAATTTACCTTTGGGTTTAACATTGTAATGATCACAGATCCTTCCAATGAGACATGGAAACCCAAGGTTCTTGCCATTATCAGTCATTCCTCTTATGTAAAATACAATCATATTACACAAGTTGACTCGTTGTTTGCTCTTCAAGTAATAAACCAATTCTGCAAAGTCGCGACTCCACAATAAGTTGACCATCATGGAAGGACATAGGTTAGCAATACCCAGTTTTCCAAATGCTTTCAACTCTATAGATAGATCTTTAGTTGGAAATTTCCCAGTCCATGAAATTTCTCGACCTATCAATTCTTTGGAGATCCTTTCGGTGGTTGGTCTCATATTACCAGATCTAGGTAGGATAATACCTCTGTTGGACAGACCTGTAATAGACTCAATAAGATCACAGTTTACATCCATCACTGTTTTCCCAACCATTGTTTTAAAGCATGGGTTGTCATGATTGAATCCATGAATGTTGGCATAGAATTCTTTGACAGTATCCTCATATGCTTCTCCATGACCATCAAATATGCTGCCTAGTTTAAAGGCTTTTGCATATTGTACCACACCCTTAAACTTTATACTATTCACCAGTTTTCTTTCTACAATAAGAGCTCTATCCTTGATGGCAAGATAGGTTTGATAGCATCCATCGTCATAGAAAGTGATTCCTGAGTCTGAATCATAATGATAGTCGTTTTCCTTTGGTGCGGATCTCTCTTTTGGTGGAATCAAGGGATTCGCCATTGACTTTCCTCTTGTTCTCGTCATAATTCACAACAATCTTGATTCAAGAACTATAATACCCCTTACAGTAGTTCTTGACGTAAATCTTAAGAAGATCTGAAAGACTTGTCGTGCTTCAGGACAATTTCTGATACAAAAACCTGGGGGCGGTACCCGAACCGTACGAAGACAGAATACTTTGTCTCTGAGTGGTGCGGTATCTCGGATATATATAGGGGGACTGCAAGCCCTGATCACGAGTAGGGCTGTCAATGGATATCCGATTATCCGCTATCCGTCCAGTATCGTTCCGTTAATATTGGATAATATCCGAAATTTATTGGAACGGATATCCGTTACCATTAACTAACGGATAATAGCATATTAACGGAACGGATACGGTAGAGCTTATATCCGTTCCGTTAAATATCCGGTCCGTTAAGAATAGGGGTTTTTATGTAATTTTATATAAATCTTAGGTTGTTATTCAAGTATTCTTTAATATATTCTTTAATTCATTGTTTAATTTTTACTTTTTTACCTTTTTTGTTATGAACAAGTAGTCTACTAGTGCTACTACTAGTTTATTGTGATTTTTTTTTTTTTTAATTGTTGGGATTTTTACTTCTATCGCGATTTCTTATTTTGAAATTAAAAGATTGCAAAATTCTTTTTTTGTATTATATAGAATTTAAATATATTAAGGAAACGGATAGTTAAAGGATATTATCCGTTATCCGTTAATATTAACGGAACGGATATGGTATGAATTTTTACTTTCCGTTGGATAATTAACGGATAACGGATATCCGTTAAAAATTAATGGAACGGATACGGTATGACCAATATCCGTTTCGTTAAGTACCGTTGACAGCCCTAATCACGAGATTTGAATTGTATCAGAATTCGGATTTACTTAAAAATCCTAGTTTTACCTTAATACAAATTCCTGTTCGCATGGGACTCCTAAGAGTTTATACAAAACTGAAATTGTATGTGTTTCCATTTTTAGGAAACTAAGGTGTTTCCCTTTTATGACTTGTAACCGTCTGAACCCACGATCTCTGCTACCTCTCCATGATTTGTAACCGTTAGCACCGGTTGGTCTTTCTCGCCCCTTATAAATACCCAATTTTCACAAACTCTTGTTCTTTTATCTTCTTCTTCTTCACTTCGAGAACTAAAGTTTTTCATAACTAGTTTTCCTGTCAAAGCCCTAAACCCTCTACTGCTGCTGCTTTTCTTTCTGATTCTCCTTATACCTTGAGCTCACCATTCTTGCTTCATCTTCCTTGAATCAAACTCGGGTTTCCGTCTCCTTTCAACATTGTTAATCTAACCTGTTCATCTTTTCCGGTGATTTTATCTTTTCCGGTTAATCGCTATCTAACCTGTATCTTGCTTCCGACACCTCTTCTGTGCTTAATGGCTTCCACCACTCAAACTTCTTCTAGTTCCGCAACTCCTGCAGTTTAGGTTTCTAGCTCACCAATCCAAGAAGTTGTATCTCCCTCTTCTCCTGTCGCTACTAAAACTGCTCCTCGCCCCTCCTGGAAAAAATGGGCTGAATATTGTGCTTATGACAAAGTGTTCATTTCCCCTTTAGAATTGGCGCCCCTAAAGAAAGTGAAAAGGGCATCCACCGCTACTACTCTGGAAGATCTTCAGGCGGAAGGTCAACATGCTGAATTGGCGGTGACCGCTTATGGCACGCTCAAGGCTGGGAAAGCGAATTTGTTCCCCTTATATGATCCCGCCGATACATTCATGTGTGACTTGCTTATGGCGATAAAGAAAAGTCCCTTTCAGCTTACGGCGAACGCAATTCGTATTTTGGTAGAATGGAAACTCCGCCGTAGTAACAAAACTAACTATCCGAATTTATTTGAAGAGGGAAAGTTTTCCCCCGAAGAGTACACCGTTGAGAATTTCTTAAATCAATATGACGTTCTTCCTTCTACAATAAAAGGTGAGCCCTGGGCTTATCGCTTCGTTACCAAGAAAAAGTTCGCAAAGAAACCAGAGGAAGTCATGCTAGGTGCTGTTGATGCCAAAGAGGTTACTGGCACTACCACGGCGAGGAAGAGTTCAGAGACTGGCTGGACCTGTATCCCTTGCTCACTCGAAGGTCCTTGGCTTCTGGGATGGTGTGATAAAGATAAGACGATCAAGCGACTAGATTTCCCTGAGGAACACAAGCGCTTTAAAGATCATGACTTCACCCATTTGGAGTGGTCGGAAGAAAATCTTTACCGCGGTGAGGATGGAAACATACAAGTAGATTCCCAAGGCAATTGGCTATTGCTACCTTCTGCTGCCAAGAAATCTACCAAGAGAAAATCCTCTGCTCAGGTAATGGACGTTTTACTTACCGCCAAATATATATCTATACTTGCCTCTGCTAGGGCCCAGAAGAGACGCAACTGAAGGTCTAGAAACAAGCATATTTAGTTTTCCTTATTTTAAAAATATATTTGCATATATTTTTAAAATATATATCTATATTTGCCTCTGCTTGTTTCGAGATCTGACGTGTGTCTATTGGTTCACAGGGTACTCCTGCTTTGTCTCCCGCTGAAGAGCTCCGCCAGACGCTAAAAAGGCTCAAGTCGGAAGCTTCCGCCGTGGACTCTCAAAGCGAGTCCTCTGCTAATGCAGGCGATAACTTGCCTCTGCAGTCCGCCGTAGTGCAACCTCAGCCAAAAGCACCTCATCCTCGGCGAGCAACTTCTGGCTCCGCCGGATCTTCTTCAAAGAAATTTGGCATTCATCTTAAAGGAAAACCATCTCCCCCTGATAATTTGGGAACCATCTCTGAAGAGAAAGATGGTGATACGTTGATGACTGATCCAGAACCTACGAAAGAGCCCATGGGAGCTCCATCTGATCAAGTACCTATAATTCCTGTCTCCAATCTCGGCGGTAATATCATTTTCCCCCAACAACTTTCTGCTGAAGCCACTCTTGTCCACCATACCAGCGAAGTAGGTGCTAGTAGTTCCTCTTTCGCCGCTCTTACAAAGAAGAGCTCTTCTGGCGAGGCGGTCAATAGGTTTGCTGGATCTTTCTCTAAACTTCTTGCTTTGGAAGGGAAGGATGGTCCAGATTCTCTCTTCTACGAAGCTATGCTGAAGTATGTTACACCTGGCCTTGCCAATACAAGGGACTTGTCCTCTGCAGCTCGTGACTTGACTCCTCAAGAGCATTTCTTCATGGCCGTTGCGGTAACTAAGTTTCTGTTTCTCCCCGCCTGTGCATCTGCTCTGCCTTTCTGAACCCTCTTTTTTTTTTGTTTTTGATTTAGGGGATGCGTCACTGCTTGAGTCTTGCTGATACCTTTGAAGCCCAAACCAATAGGATAAACTTTCTTACTCATGAGAATCTGGATCTTGAGCGCCAGCTAAAAGAGAAAGAGATAGATGCAGTGAAATGGTCTGATGCTAATATCAAGGTTTCCACTGAGCGTGACGATCTTCAAGGTAATTCTCCCTTCTTTCTTATGAATCATATTTTTCTTTTATTTCTAGTCCTTTCGCCGAGACCCTTAGATCTTTCCCTTCTAAGGTTGCCAACAGCATTCTGACACCCGGCTGAGGCGAGTTGAAAACGAGATAGATAACTTGGCGGATGCCAATGCTAGGCAGTGTGATTTGCTTTTTGGCCAAGCCAAAACTATTAAATGGTATCGCCGAGAATTAGATAACGTTAATGAATTGAATGTTAACCTTGATAATCTTCTCAAAGCATCACAAGCCAACGTGAGGTGGATTGAGAGCGAACGAGACAACGCTCGCCGCTTGGCAGAGCTTAACAAGAAGCTGAAAGAAGCCGCCATGGTGGATCACATGAGAGCGAGTTCCTTACGCCAAGAAGAGAAAGCGAGGGCTGACAAACTTGCCTCTCGCCTTAACACAGTAACTTCTGAGAGGGATTTCGCCGAACAAGAAGTTCAGAGATGGAAAGATTTCTGTAAGATTCACGACGATCGTGCCAGAGAGCTTGATAATCAATTAAAAGCCCAACTGCGGCAGGTGGCCACAGCATCCGGTTCTTCTATAAACGCTAAGTTTGAATCTCATCTACAACTCCTTGTAGAAGCCCAAACTGGTGCTTGTAGGCACGTGAGCGAGCTAGAAGGTAGATTTCTAGGATGTTTTTCCGCTAGGTTCCTCATATTGCCTCAGTTTCTAACTCCCATATCTTACTTTCAGGGCGAGTCAAACATTTAGAAGAAGAGTTGAAGAAGCAGCAAAAGATTGTTGAGGACCACAAGCTCTGCACTGAAACCATCTCCGACTTGGCTGGGAAGCTTACTCATCACAATGGTTGTGAAGAAAGACTGAAGCAGGCTGTGGAAGCGCACCGCCAATGTCCTGACCAAATCGCTGAACTGAACCTTCAGCTCCAAGACCACAAGAAATGCCAAACCTCCATTGAAGGTTTCGAGAGTAAGGTGAAATACTTGGGCGACATCCAGAGTGGACTCCAAGCTGATTTGAGTAAAGCTCAGAAGGACCTCCTAGCGAAGGATGTTAAGCATAAGGAACAATTACTCCTGATGGACTTTGTTGCCGTCCAAGAATATGTTAACAAGAAATTTCCAGAGATGGGTCTTAAGGTTCCTGAGGAATATGCTTTTGCTCCTAAAACTTCCGCTGTGAAAGAGGTTGTGGATTGCGAGGGGTCCGGGTCTAGTGGCGAGGAAGAAGAAGAAGAAGAAGAAGAAGAAGAAGAAGAAGAAGCGGTCCATGAAGAAGAAGGAGAGGAAGAAGAAGAAGCGGAGGAGGAAGAAGAAGAAAAGGTAGTGGAGGAGGAAAAGGTGCAGGGACAGGACGGCGAGGACAAAACCGCTCCTTAAGCCTGCAAGGGAACTGGCGACTTTACTTTTTCTTTATGCCTCTGGCAGCTTCTTTGTAATGAACAATCTCTTTTTATTTTGTGTTTTGTTAAGTCGGGTACTTTTCCTCTTTTCATTTTTATTGCTGCCTTGTAAGGATATTACCTTTAGCTTTGGTAATAGATAGTCTTTCTTTTAAATGTTGCCTTTACGCTGTCTTCTATTATGCTTGCTTCAATTTATCTTCAAAGACTTGACTTGACATTGAGTGACGGCCTGGTCCTGTACAGCCAACAATTTCAACAACTGACTAAACAGTTTCTCGGAGCAGCAGGTTTAGACCCCAGCCGTAACCATTACTTGTGCCCGTCGGCGATCTAATATAAGTAGAATGGGTCGCCCTCATAGACTTTAATACACTATAGCTTCCACCAGAGGTGATGCTATGGCGTAGACGAATTAACACATCGCGGGATCGCCGATGTGATGCTACAGCAAAAGGGATCCTTATTTCCTTACAAACACTTACAGATCAACAAGTAACACGACTGGTCTTACAACTAAGCCTGGGTCGGACTAACTCTTACAAGTAGGTGCGTTCACTCAATGCAAGCAAGCTTTCTTCATAAGAGATCTTGGCTCTTAGTTGATTTTATTGGTTTGGGCATTATGCCTTCAGAGATGGCACTTGGCCTTAGTACCTGATCAGGGTTTTCGTATGGCTTTTTGCCTTGGGAATTTGTGCCTCTGCGAGTGGCTTTTATAGCCTATTGCTGAGTGTTTTGCCTCAGCTATTATGCTCTTTGAGCTTTTAAACTTTAGTCATCACTGTAGTTAGACTACCCAGTGAATGAAAAAAAAACAAGTGACACAAAAATTTGTTAACGGGGTTCGGCGTATAATAGCAAACCTACGTCCCCGGATCTTATTCGCTGTTGTGTTACATCAGTTAATAAGATTTCTTGGGTATTATGCCCGCCCAAGACTTCGGATTTTACATTATTTCTCTCAAGGATAGTACTTCTTAAGGAACCTGGCGTTCCACGGATGCTCTAGTTGCACGCCATGCTCATCAATCAGTATATATGCTCCTGGCCCAGCCACTCTTTTGACTACATAAGGGCCATCCCATACAGGCTCCAATTTCCTGCATCCTTCTCGCTGAGAGGGGGGAATTTCTCGGAGTACCAACTCGCCGGGCACATATTCTCTTGGAATCACCCGCTTGTTGTATTCTCTTGATAGTCGCCGATGGTAATTCTCCATGTGTGTAAGGGCGATTAGCCGCTGCTCTTCTAGGTCATCAAGCTTGGCTAGGATTAGATCTGTATTCAGATTCTTTTCCCATGCCTCATGCTTTGTAGTGGGTAGAATTACTTCAGATGGGAGCACTGCCTCAGCGCCAAAAGTGAGTAAAAAAAGGAGATGCTCCAGTTGCTTCTCGAACCGTAGTTCTATATGACCACAAGACATTGTGCAAATGCTCGCACCACGCCTTTTTATGCTTCTCCAATCTTTTCTTCAGTCCCATTCCAATAGTTTTATTGGTGGCTTCTGCTTGGCCATTACTCTGAGGGTATAAGGGAGTTGATTTTCCTAGTTTGACGCTGTAATGGGCGAGTAACTTTCTTATGTTGTCGCCAACTAACTCCTTTCCATTATCTGTACATATCTCCGCCGGCACACCAAATCTGCAGAATATGTTTTCCCAAATGAACGTGAAGACTTCCTGTCCTGTTTTCTTTCTGATAGCTTTGGCTTCACACCACTTAGTGAAATAATCTGTCGCCACAATGATGTATCTCCGCTGTCCGGAACCAGTTGTCAGCGGTCCAATAATATCAATGCCCCACTTGGCGAAAGGCCAAGGGCTGAGCACTGAATTTAAAGATGTTGCTGGCGCCTTAATTCTTCGCCCATATAATTGGCATGGTTTGCATCGCTGAACATATTCTTTGGCATCTTTATTCATCCAAGGCCAGTAGTATCCCTGCATTCTAACCTTCAAGGCTAGAGCTCTTTGCCCACTGTGATTTCCGCAGTCTCCTTCATGGATTTCTTTTAATAACTCTTTGCCTTCTTCTCTTGATACACATCGCAGTAGGGGTCCGGAGAATGACCGGCGATATAGTATTCCGTCTCGGAGTTCGTAATTCGCCGAGCGACTGATGACCTGATGAGCTAAGATTTGATTTCCTGGTAAGGTTAAACGGTCCAAGTAGTACCGTATCGGCGATCTCCAATCTGTTTCCGCTGACTCTTCAGTGCTTGTTGTTAATACTTCTCTTTGCCTCGGCGCTGCTACCGATGGCTGCATTACCCTTTCAATAGCTATTGAAGGAACATTTGGATCCGTCATCATTGAGGATATAAACGCCAATGCGTCAGCATGCCTGTTATCCTTTCTGCAGATGTGGCGAAACTTGATACCTACGATCCTCTGGGCATACTCCCTAGCAAGTTTTAGGTACTTCTGCATAGATGGGTCAGCTGTCTGATATCGTCCAGATATTTGTCGAATCACCAGCTGAGAATCACTTGTCAATCTAACATTGCTAACTTTCATTTCAATGAGTATTCGCATTGCGTGGATGACTGCTTCGTATTCTGCCTCATTATTAGTCGCCGGGAATTCTAGTCTTAGCGAGTGCACTATCCTTGCTCCTTTTGGCGAGATAAGAACAATTCCAATTCCATTTCCTTCCTTATTCGACGAACCATCTACATAAACCTCCCATCCATCAGGCCTGCATTTCAATAAGTCTGGAACTTCATGCTCTTGCTCATCCAAGGAGGATGGGATTTCTTCTATTTCTTCCTCTTCATCTATTGGGAAGTCGGCGAGGAAGTCTGCTATGACCTGAGACCGCTGTGCTGTGCGTATTTCATACTGGACCCCAAACTGCTCAATTTATTAATTCCACTTGGCGATGCGTCCCACTCGCTGAGAGCTGTGTAAGATAGATTCTATTGGAGTTTTGGTGAGGACCACAATGGGATGGGCGTGAAAATATGGACGCAATCGCTGGGATGCGAAAACCAAAGCCAGAATCAACTGCTCTATTTTGGTATAATTCTTCTCTGCTCCTTGCAGCGTTCTACTGATATAGTATATAGGTGTTTCTCCACCTTTGGTTCTTACAAGCACTGCACTTATGGCAAAAGGTGTTGCAGCGAGGTATACTCTGAGTTCCTCGCCGTGCTCTGGTGGCTGAATTGCTGGGAGAGTAGCGAGATACTTTTTAATGCCCTGAAATGCAGCTTCATGATCCTCAGTCCAGTTGAACTTTTCTCCTTTCTTCAATGTCTGGAAAAATAACTTGCACTTGTCAGAGAATCTGGAGATGAATCTGTTGAGAGACGCCAAAGTCCCGTTGAGTCGCATAACATCTTTTACGGTTACCGGCGAAGGCATCTCTATAATTGCTTTGACCTTAGCTTGATCAGCTTCTACTCCCTTCTTTGTGACGACATACCCCAAGAATTTTCCTGAAGTTACACCAAAAACGCACTTCGCCGGGTTAATCTTTAGCTTAGTGATGCGCATATGGTTAAATATTTCTCTGAGATCTTCCACATGAGTTTGCTTCTTCTTGCTCTTGACCAGCATGTCATCCACATATACTTCCATCGTCTTCCCTATCCATTTTTCGAACATTTTCTGCGCCATTTCTTGATAAGTAGCGCCCGCATTCTTCAACCCAAATGGCATTCGAGTGTAACAAAATAATCCTTTTGTTGAGAAGAAAGCGGTATGCTTCTGATCTTCTTCCGCCAGGGGTATTTGGTTATATCCTGAGTAACCATCCATAAATGACAGCAATTCGTGACCCGATGTAGCATCTACAGTCTGGTCTATACTTGGCAGCGGGAAACTATTCTTGGGACAAGCTCTGTTAAGGTCGCTGAAGTCAATACAAATTCTTACTCCCTTGTTCTTCTTAGGTACCACTACCATGTTGGCTATCCATTGTGGATATTGTACTGGCCTTATTATACCAGACGCCCTCATTTTGTCAATTTCTGCCTCCACTGCTTCTTTGTAAGCTGGGGCCAATTTCCTTATCCTTTGCTTGAATGGCCTGACCTTTGGATCAATATCTAATTTATGACATGCTATCGCCGGGTCAATACCTGGCATCTCGTTCATGCCCCAAGCAAAGACATCAACATACTCCTTGAGTAGTGCTTGCAACTTCGCCGATTCGTCTTCATTTAATAGCGTGCCAATTTTCACTATCTTTGGATCTTGATCGTCGCCAATATTAACATCCTTAGTAGGTTCCACCGCCGTAAAATGTAGTTCTGGTTCTCCCATCGGCGATGGTTCCTTTAATTGCTATAAGTTATTTTCTCCAGACTTCGCTGAGCCTTCTACTGAGTTTGTTGAATGCACATACGTGATTGGGTTGGCGATGAAGTCCAGAATCTCCTGCTCTTTAACTGCTTCCTTGCCGAGCTTCTTTTTCTCTGCAATCTTCACCTTTCGATTTTCTCGCATTTGCACATCCGCCGAATTGCACGCCTTGGCCACTGCTAAATCTCCTACATACTCAGCCACTCCGAATGGTGTGGGGAATCTCAAACGTTGATGATAAGTAGAAGGCACTCCCTTCAGACTGTGGAGCCATGGTCTTCCCAGAATTGCAGCATACGGCGAGTCAACATCCACAATACAAAGAGTGGTTTTCAAGAAATAATCATCGCAAATCTTAACTTTAAATTCGATCTCGCCTTTAGGCTTAGAAGCGATACCATTAAACCCATAAATGTTATAAGAAGAAACTGTCGGCGAGGGTATTTTATCATCCTTCGCCCTCATCGCCTCAAAGGCAGTGTTAAAGAGGATGTCCACTGAACTGCCTGGATCAATAAGCACCTTTGGCAACCTGAATCCCTCCATCTGAATGGTAAGAACCAAAGGATTATTGTGATTTCTTCCCTCTGGAGGAATTTCCTCAGCGGAAAATCCAACGCACGCCTTCATCCATTCTTGCAAAGGCTCTTGCTTGACGGCGACACTACAAATCTCATTTCCCATTCTATCTCGCTTATGCACACGAGACAAAACGTTATCATGAAATTCATCCCTAGTAATCTTAGAATGCACAATGGAAAAGCAGTCTAACTCCAACAAATCTCGCTCAACCTTGACCTCATATATCTTTGGAGCTTGAGCGGGAATGGCTTGAATAGGCTGTACCATGATAGGAGGTGGCGGTGGCAACTCTAAAAATTCCTGGAATTTCCCCAAGCGGATGAATCGATGCACTTCCTGTTGTACGCCGGTGCAGTTCTCAGTCCATGGCCATGAAATTAATGAAATTGACAGAAGGAATTAGTATTAGCCGGCGGGGCCCTTGGGTTTCCTCTATTATAAGGATAGCGAATGTCATCCCTACAATTAGAACTTTCGATTTGTCCGAATGCATCTGTATAAGAAACACGCAGTTTAGGTAGAGTAGCGTCTTGAAAAGGTTGCTGATTACCTCTACTAAACTTTCTGTTATCTCCATTATATCTTCTGTCACCATTCCCATTTCGCCGATTATCTCTTCTTCCACGTCCATAATTTCCTCCTCTGTTATCTTGTTTGTCACGCCCCTCATAATTTTCACGCTTCTGCGAGTTCCAATGTTGCTCAGCGGTAACTTGCTGTGGCTGTTTTTCCGCTTCGGGTACTATTATCGCCGAGGTAGGATTCTGCACCAATCTCCGCTGCTCGGCCTTCAACCATTCTTTCCTAATTTCTTCTTGATCTTCCGGCGAGAGACTGTTAATTGAATGAATCTGCTTCGCTCTCTCCTTCTTTAGGCGCAACTCCTCTTCTCGTATTTCTTCATAGTTCATCCATTCATCCTGCATTGCCCTCAAGGTCTGCAAATCCTTCGGCATGTCCCAAAATAATTTTTGGTACAATTGGTCTGTCGTCTCCATACCACTAAGGAATGATCTTATCTTCTCCTTTTCTGATACTTCTAACCCTACCTCACTACTTGCCTTTCTCCATCTTTGAATGAAACTTTTGTAAGCCTCCATGTGCCTTCTCTTAATGTTGAATAACCTTTCCACGCCCGGCCGACTTCTATTGTTCTGGATAAAGGCACGCAAAAACTTGGATTCCAATTTCTCGAAATCCCTGATTTTTCCTTCTTCAAGCCCATCAAACCAAGCTAAAGCCTCCTCCTTGAGTGTAGCGGGGAAAGCCATACACATTATGGGGTCTGACCCTATCCAAGCTGCCATATCTCGCTTATAAGCTTTTAAGTGCTGCGAAGGATCTCCCGTTCCATCATATGTGGAGGTGAATTTAGGTGTAGAATACTTGGGAGACACGAACCCATATGTAATACATTCATGAAAAGGTGTTTTTTGTGCTTCCGATAATGCAACCCTGTATTTCGATTCTCTCGAGGATCCGCTCAACGCTTCTACTTTGTGCTTTAATCGGCGGAGGTCCTTATTCATCTCTTTATCTATTTTATGCTGCCTCCTTGAACTGCTGCGGTCTTTATCATCCCTTCCAGGTATGTTCAATCTCCTGCCTCTTTCATCGTATTTCGCTGTTGAGTCTGACATTTCTGGCGTACTAGTTTCACTCTTTTCGGCTCGGCGAGTTGTATGGGAATTTGAGTAGGAGTGCGCATGGGACCCATGGCGAGATGAATGCGTACGAGAGGTATGGCGAGTCGAATGTGAATGGGATACATGGCCTTTGTTTTGTGTCGCCATCAATTCTCTATGACTCTGAAGTACTGTTTCCATCTGCAATTGCATTTGCCTCTGCACTTGATCCGCTTGTCTATTATTGGCCTCAAGAATTTGCCTCAGCAGAGTCTCTGTGGTATTTGTGGATCCAGTATTATCTGCTATTACCACTGGTCGAGTTACCGTAGCTCCCGGTACTATCGCTGCACCATTTCTACTGGCCGCCTGTGGAATTTCCGCCGCTATGATTGGTTCTTCCACCATCGCTGGAACTTCTTCCACCACATGCTGAGTTTTGCCGACATCTTGCACCAACTGCTGCTGAACATTGGCCGCCACTCTACTTCCTGCCATTGCATTCTGAGCTGCTCCCCCTGCATTCGATGTCTCTCCTCTAGTGAATCCTCCGCCACCAATCTGCTCGCCACAAGCATTTACTTCTACTGCACTACTGATTCTCGTTAGCATTGGATTAGGTTCAGGTGACCTTTCTGCATTCTCAAAACGAGTGACATCCTCCATGAAAACTTCTTCTTGGCGAGTCACTCGCTGTACTGGTGATCGGCGAGACGTGCTTGCCAAATTAGGATCCACTGGACCAACTGGCTCCGTTGGCCTGCTTCTAGTGTTGTGACCGCTGGAGAATGTCGCTGGTGTAGAAGGGTTGGGATGTCGAGGAGGCCTACCCGCCGGGGCTTTATCGCTTCTTCCTCTAGGACCCATTCGCCAGATGCCTGTGAAAGAAGACAAACACACTTCCTGACAGTATTGCTCTGTTAGTACTGTGGGTAAATGCCAAATAAGTTAGTTGGGTTGCTTTTCAGAATGTTGATGAATGAAAGACAAAAGGAACAACTTTAAGTCATGTGATGTGCAGGTGATGACCTAATCATGACAAGAATTGCAAAAACATCCTATGATACTATGATTTCCAAATCAAATAATAGTACGGCAACTGTTTTAGGAAAAGTTTTTGAGATGATTTTAGGACATAATTTCCTTCAAGAATCTATAATTTCTACTACTCGCCGGAAAAGATGCTTTTTGACGGAAATATATATCTATATTTGCTTTTTCCGATAAGAAGCCATACCCAAAAATGACATTTTTCTATCCTCTAGACTGGTTTTCTCCACTGTTCATGTGAAAGATGTGAAATATGTGATAAAATTATCAGACCAGGCCAACTGACGCTTGTTTATAACCATAGTGACACTTGACACAGCATAACTTCCATAAATGGTAAAAAATGTCTACTAAAACTCCAGATTCATCGCCATAGCATACCAAAAATACTCTAACGCTTTCTAGTTTTAGAAACACTCTACCAGAGAATCCTTATAACAAGCTGCATAACATACCATATATAGCGAAACAGAAGCAAAATCCTGAAGGGATTCTACACAGCAAGCATAACATCTCCAAATAGCATGATAAAGTCACTGAATCTTAACGGCGAGTTCTAAAATCCGTACATCATACTATATATATAGAAACAAAGAACATATGATAACATCTCAAATCACACTCAAAATCAAGGAAAAAACAAGTTCAAAACCTCTTCTAGCGCCAAAATGTAACTGTGTAAAATCCCAAGGGTTAGATCTTACACAGTACACCCA
>JAJJMA010183093.1:4865-17341 GCA_023529015.1 Papaver nudicaule
ATTTATCCAAAAAAAAAAAAAAAAAAAAAAGGAAGATCATTCATCGACCATTACCAATCTCTTGGCCTTTCTTCAGCCCCAAAATGCTTAACATTATTTTGAAATACCGACATATCCAAAAGATTTGAATTCCATAAATTTACCAACAAAATCATGTAGGCAGTAGAAGATCTTTAAAGTAAAATAAATACCCCAATCTAACAACCCCTAAGTAAAATGCTTAAACCCCATAAACCTATTATTACAATTCCTAACCTTCTATAAATTTGTGGAACATCATTAAGGATCCTCTTTAACATAAAATTGATTTCTTCCAAATTCAAAAATTGAATGGACAGTTTGCTCCTTTCGAAGCCATTGCTATCCTTAGGATGTATAGCCAGCTTCCTCTCGGGAAATTGATTTCTTCCGTAATCGCGTCCGTCTTTATTTGGCACCTCTGGAGAAATAAATACAGCAGACATGCATATATAGGTATCTTTGGTTTGTCATTCGGATGCAACCATAGTAAGATGTGAGCGTCCGACAATCCTCTTTTCTAGAATCTGTTGTATAGAATGCTGCATTTCCAAAGATAAGAGTTCTTTAGTGTAACTCAGTAGATACAATATCAAGAAACTTATAAGGATTAAAAAGTCCAGAATATTAAAACTAAAAAATCAAAGATTCTATAGTGGAACTTTGGAGGATATGTTGTGTCGATTAGCTGTGTGGAGAATACTTTTGATCGATATGCTGATGACAAAGTTTGCTCTCCATAGGTACCTCATACAGAGGATTATGTTCATTTAGCCTAAATTAACCTGATACTCTACATGTTTGGATTAGTCTCATTTTAGACCAAATGATCCCCTACAGTTCAGTCTAAATTTAATCTAATATTATTATTCCTGGATCAGTTACTTGATAAATTTAGTCACTATTTATACTAAATTGCTGATGATGTTGTGACTCTATAAAGAAAACCGTCAACCAAGATGCATCAACCTAATTCGTTTCAATAATTTGTACCCAGCAATATACGGTAGTCTAACAATGCATATTAATCTGTTCTGCGCATTGGGTTCATTATTTATTCTCTTAATGATATAAGAATGGTTGCACAAAATAAAAGGAGATGAAACCATGCAAGAAGAATATAAAGAAGACGAAGAAAGTGTCCACTTATATGCTATCACTTCTCCAAAATGTTGGCTTCCAGAAAACGTAGTCATGGTACAGAAAATGGATGTACTAAAAGGACAAAACTTATGAGTTATTATATTAATTATAAGGTTGCACCTATAGAAGAATTGCCTTCACCTGCATTCATACATATGGAAGCAAAAATTAAATTTTATTATACCAAAAAGTAGACATGTAAAGATAAATATAACTTATCAAAAAAAAAAGGATAAATAGAACTGTTCAAAGATACTGATCTCCAACAAAATTGTATGTAAGCAAACCAATTTTAGCCTGTCAGTATCAAATGGGCGTCCTCCCAATTTATGTTGAGACTGTAAATTCAGCAAAACATTATATGAACTCCAGTGTCTTGACAAACAAAGATACCCCGTCCCGTGCATATGCCATAAAGAAGCACGCCATAGAACTTTGCAGCCATCTTACGAAGGATTCCACTCCCATCTGAAAATTCAACAATATCCACACCTCCTTTAAATTCTTAGTTCATTTCCCATCTCTCTGTTCACTTCATGTATTTAAATTTTATAAGAAGGAAAACTAAATGTTCAATTTGGAGAACAAAGTTGTCTTTTTCAAGTTTGTTGGGTCATTTAAAATTCCCTTGAGGAATAAAAATCAAACAGCTTAGCTCCAACAGATAAGGCGTACCAAATATTTCAGGAATAGATATAGCTCGCCCACACTGTTATGATAAATAAGATTTTATTATTAGAATTAGAAAGATAACATCCAGATTGAGTATTTGCCATGAAAAATCTTGATAGACAGAGATCCCAAAATACAATTTTGACAAAAAGATCCAGAAATGGCTCATACTCTGCACTCTTATTGAATGATAAAGAAACAAATAAGCCAGGATCTTTGTGGGTTCCTTTTCCCCCACATTCAAAAAGTTTAGAATTTCAGTTTCAATCTCAGATAATTTAAGATTTTACCAATATTTGTAAATTCAAATTTTCAAACAAAACCTACGAAGGGATGAGCAAAACGAAAAAAACTTACTTGAAATGTAGCCATCTCACTCCCTGCGTTTTAACATTCATAACGGGAGATTTAGCCATCTCAAAGCAATTCTCCGTGAACCTGGTGAGAATATTACTAAAAAAGTAATGTCCTTCAATGAAAATCGAGCTTTGCCGCTGTTCTTTCTATAATTGTGACCATAATGAAAATCTTAAGTCCTTAAGCCTTCCTCCTCTTTCTGCCGCCTACTATCTTCAAAGACGGCGATTGATACATTGTCCTTGTCCCTCTCCACCGGCTATAAAGAGCACGACAAACATTTAGACCTTGAACATGAGTATCCAGTTATGCATTTCAACTTATAGGCTGAATAAAATTAAGCCTTTTCACGAAAAACACATCCAATTTATGCCTCGAATGGAATTATGCATTTCTACAAACAACGAATGTGAACTATACTGTATAAACTGGAATCCTCAAAAACAACTAAACTCTATAGAAAATGAATCAGTTTATGTGCATGATAAGTAGATGCGGAGTTAGAGTTTCTTTAGGAAATTAAAGTCTATATAAGTACATACAGTATAACTTTAGGAAAATATGAAGCATCTATTAAAATAGATACGAAAAATGAAACTAACCTGTTAAAGGCCACTCTAAGGGTCTGGTACATCCATACATGTATTCCATATTTCACCATATTTTCCACCATTTTCATTACATAAATCACAAAAATCAAAATTTTCCCACAACAATTTCTTATAATCCATGATTCTATGTCTTGCATACAACAGAGAAATATCCACTAACTTTGTAACTGACATCCACTAACTTTATTGGTCCATATGTGCACAATTAAATGAGCAAAACAATTTAACGAACATTGTGATGCAGAAAAAAACAAAATTCCAAGGCTTTCCGAGTGATTCCGACCGAAACATACCCAAAACAACCCAACTTGAACAATGAAATCTAAGAATTTCGAGCACTATATGATTTGCCCATCAAAACTCAAAACAGACATATAGAACCCAAACATTTACATCCATTCAATCAACTTAAGCTTCAAAGTAAAATTTACAGAACCCAACTTAAGCAAAATTTACTGAAATGGATTTCAAGGTTCAATTGATCATCACCATAAAATGAAAAAAATTATGTAGAAATTGAAATAGTCCAAACCCTAAGAGAGTAAGAAAACCGGGTTCTCTAGAATTTGTAATATCATATCATAAGAAACTGAACTTACCACCAAGAATGAAAGTGTGACACTTCTCTACTCCCAATTTACTTTGAATTGAATGCATACATCTTTGTGGTGGGCATCTACCGAGATTTTTTTGGCAAACCTTATCTGCACATTAGGAATGATGTTTAAGAATGAATATATTCATCTATGAACATTCTCAAACACTAAAATCAATTGAAAATTAGATGGGGCTTACCTGGATCGTATACGAATCTATTGATCAATCCTTGTACCCTCTCTGGCCCTAAAAGATCCCTTCTTTTTCATCATATCTTCTGATTAGTGGGTTGATACTCCACTAATAAGAAATCTGAAACAAAGAGAATACCAAATGTTTGCATGGAACTTTTGAATGGAACTGCACTTATCGTTCCTGTAACAGAAACAGAAAACTCAAATTTTACACAAAATCATCAAACTTATCCTAAATCTGACTGATTTTGCTAAAACCAATCTCATCTAATCTCTGTTTCAAAATCACAAATTGGGTCTCTGGGTATGCTTAAAATTAGATATAAAGAGAACCCATTATATTATATTTGAGCTTGAATCATAAAATAGTTAGATGGAAGTATTATATATATATATATATATATACTAACCGAATTCATTGTACTAAATTTTCCTTAGGTCGCTTCATTGAAGAGATCAAATCTTTGTAGACGGAGAAGATGAGGATGATGGTGGTGGTGGTCCAAAGGATCAAATCGGAACATCGAACGATTGATTTCTATTTTTCGTTATCGTGGAATTCGTCATCAAGAAGGATCGAATCTCCGGCCTGCTTACTTGTTGAGGAACCCTTTACAGGGAAGAAGGAAAAGAGATTGTTTCAAACATTTTACAGGGAAGAAGGAAAAGAGATTGAATGTGGAGAAGTTAGGATATAAAGTGGTCGAGGAAGTGGGGGGTCGGGGTTAAAGGTGAAAGTGGGTAGGTCGGAGGTGTACAAGAAGTGTAATAAAGTTTGTAGTTATTTGTGTGGGGCCACAATAAATGAGAGAGCCTTATTTCTTAATACTCTCACCATATTCATCTAGAGCTCTAAAAGGTGGGGCCAGAATAAATGAGAATTGAGTATTTGGTTTCAATTATTATATATAAGGATATTATCTGTTTTGAAGTGGGATTATCCGGCGAATTTATGACAATAAAGAGGAAGGTGAAGCGAGCACTCATATATAAGTAGCAGGGAAGTCGACCATTGGGGCATCGGCTAGACCATCTACAATTCAAGCAGCTACTTAAGTTCTTTATCATTTTCATTTGGTAATTGTGGAAAAACGAGCATCCCTGTCCGAGCTTGGAGAAATTGTCATTCATACAAAGATTCATTTTGTAAGTCATTTGAATTATTAATAAAAATGATTTTCCATAGACTTTTGTTTTATATTTCCACCGCCATGAGTAGCTAAATTCCTCTTCTAGGATTAGAGAGGAAGTCATATTATGTATGCTAAATGTTGCAATGATTTTTCTTTGATAATTCTCTTTGGCCCTCTTTCTTGATTTGTCACGATAGCAATTTCTTTATGTGTCCTTGTGCTTGAATAAAGTAATTTATATTTTACTTATAGAAAACAACACCTTTAAATATTAGAAATTGTTAGTATTTTGAGAAAATAATTTTTTGGTTTAAAAGATATATCTTCCGAGACGTACTATTTGTCCGAAATCGTCTTGTGCAATATTTAGAGAAGTCATAGAAAATAGTTGCAATAATTTAGTGTGCATAATAGTGATGGAATCTTGAGTCCTAGAGTTTTCCTCCATCTGAACACCAAACTATCGTTTTTAATATTTTCTTTGTTTTTTAAGTTTTATAAAAATCACCACCACTTCAATCTTTCATTTTAAGAATTAGGAATTTCAATTTTAGAGTCTCAGTGGAACGACCCGTTCTTGCACATCCTACACGATAAAACCGTGCACTTGCGGTAACACTTTTTAGAACCAACAACCATCGGAGATACTGAAAAGGGAAGGGGGAGGAAGGATTTTACCTACCCAGCTACCAGGGGAAAACAGAGGAAAGAAACAAGCAACCAGTATCATCAAACACGAGGGCACACCACCGATAATTGCAAACACCTTCGGAATACGATAGAAAGATACATAGGTCGAGGAGAATTCGGCCGGTACACCTTATCCACCCAGAAGCCCGAAGAGCAACAAACGAACGACGACGACTCTCAAGAAAACAGCAAAAGTGAAGTATACCTATCTAGACCAAGAAGCGAGGGTGAAATGGAAAGCCAGCAGGTACGAACAAGTAACGGGCCCTTGTTCATTACAGTACCTATCCACGGAATGAACACCACGAAGGTGTTAGTCAACGAAGGAATTACCTATAATATTCTATTCTATAAGCGATTCTGCAGATGGGGCTTCGAGATGAACAACTAGATTACCCAACAATGATCATCTACGATTCATGTGGAGCAATCATATCACATAGGGGTGAAATCACACTGCAAGTGGACATAGGTCCAGTGACAACCTTCACAAAATTTTGCATTGTCGAAACAGCTTCACATATCAAGCGGTATTGGGGAAAAATGGATTCAGGAGTTGGGAGGAGAAGTTTCAGTACGTCATCAGCAACTGAGATTCCCCACGATCTTTGGAGAAATGGAGATTCGTGGGGACCAAAGTAACACTTGAAATATTAAAGTACATAACAAAAGCAAAGGCGGCAAAAGAAGGAAACCACGTAGAGCCGAGCCAAACACCAATGCAGAAGAACGCTAGTCCATTAAAGTAGTGTTAAAAAAAAAAAAAAAAAAAAAAAAAAAAAAAAAAAATCCCCTATTCCTACGTCTTCCACAGAGTCGAATAGCCACAGTACCACGGTCCTCGTCAAGACCATCAATCAATTCCAAATCGATCACCGGAGCATTAACAGGAACAGTAGGAGCCAAGTCAGCAGCATCTACCACAGGATCGTCAACCGGGAGAACATGAACGAAGTTGGCAGCAGTATGTTCAACATCATTAAATTCTTGCCTTTACTTCAACCTTGACAGGTATTTCATCATCAGAAAAACAAGACCCTCCCCCATCATCAACAAAATCTCCTCACTATGACGGCAGAGAAACGCTCTTGCCTCAATCAAGCGACAATCGTACGGCGAACAATCGTCTTCCCTCATTCTCCTCTCTCTTTTTCTCTCATCACTTTTAGGAGATGGTTGAAGAGACGAATCACTTTATATGGATTACTTTCTTTTCTAGAAGAGCCACCACCCTCACGATTTGCCTCCCAATCCATTATCATTCGAACCTGTTCCCTCCTGTTATTGTCATCATAGTCCATGGGCGCCTTTCCTCTGTCTGTCATTTCTCTAAAGATCCACTTTCTTTTCTATCTTTCTCACTCGGAAAACACTAGGAGGTAATCTGTGAAGACTGTAGTAGAATATCTTTTATAGAAGACTCCTATCACTATCCAACCACTTTCCTTAAATACTACAGGCGTTACGATTTAAGAAATAAAACAACAAGATTAGGGTTTCCTCGATTCTCGCGCCTCTTAAAAACATCCCCCATTACCCGATAAAACAGTTACACACCTCTCAGATTCTCCCCATTACTATTTCCCTTTACAACAGTAACCGCCCACTACCACCACATACCGTACATTCAGCATTCAATGACTTACCCTTCCGCTAACTAACGCTCCTTATCAAGCAAAAGTACAATATCCCATCAAAATTGCGAACCAAGGGGCGAAGCACCGACGGAGACGCAACTACAACTAAGGGACGAAGCACCAACGGAGATGCAGCTACAACTAAGGGACGAAGCACCGACGGAGACGCAGCTACGGGACGAAGCACCAACGGAGACGCATCTACAACCAAGGGACGAAGCACCGACGAAGACATAAATACCGCCAAGGGATGAAGTACCACTAAAGACAAAGACACCAGTCAGATAGCGCAGCATCGGCAATGATAAAAACACGATTCAACCCTGGGAAAACAAGAGCACATCCAGAAGACACCAAGACTAAGAAAAGTACTCAGCATGGTACCAAAAAAAAAAAAAACAGGGGCAACTACAACCAAAGTAAGAAAAAGTTGCCCAACACTCGCCAGAAGAAAGAGTCACGCCCTTGGAACATGACGTTAAAGAAAAGAACAAAGAGAAGGCGAGAAGCAAATCAACAACTGAGAAACCAGATGAAGATACGCAGGACGACAACCAAGAAATGAAGATCATGACAAGGCCAAGCAAAAAGGGAAACGATACTCCGGCAGTCAAAATTATCACAAGTTAACCAGGCAAGGGCCAAAAAATCTACCAGTACAGCGGGGATAACCGAGGATACATTCCAAGAAAAACACAAAAGAATCAACTACAACGGAACCTACATAGCCAAAATCAGATACCTGAGGACCGCGCTAACTTACGACAATGGACACATGTTACACAGTAGAGAAGGATTGTGACACCCATGACAGCATAGGGTTCTACCCCGTGGGGAGGATCCTCGCCTCCCGGTACCTCCAGCAAGTCGCTCCCGAAGGCAAGGAGGGGCAAACACTACAACAACAACAACACCGTAGAAGGACTCCTGAGGCAAACTCGGTTCATACAAAAGATCTATGCAATGACAACACCGAAGGAGCAAGAACTCGAACCGCATCAAAGAAATGAACATCTGCCACTCAACGAACCAGAAGACACATAGACGACGAAGACCTCCTCAACAAGGAAAGGTGACCAACTTCGACAACGAAAACTCAGAAGTCTTATATTCCCCAATGAAGGATGATACGATAACCGGAGGATGAATAAAAGTGGGATTGTAAAAATAATTTAAAAAGTAACAGCAACGTAAGCGCAACAGAACAATTGCCATGACAGGAGCATACCTGCTGATCACAGGTCATCTCTAGGATCCTCATTAATATGTATGAGGCAAAACGTAAGAATCCCAATGATAGAGATACTCACACGTCGCCTCTAGCGGGAAAGTCTTTTTCCCGGGTTAATGTCCTAAATCATCCCCTGGCCAAGGATGGTTGAAAGATAACGCTTAACCCAAGAAGGTTGAAATGCCTGAAATAGAAGTTAACGAGGTTCCCAATTACAGTAGACACACATACTGATACGAAGACGGTAGACACACCTACTGATACGAAGACGGTAGACAGTCCTACTAGTATGAAGACGGTAGACACACCTAGTGGTACAAAGACGGTAGACACACCTACCGACACGAAGAATATAGATATAGCCACCGACGAAAGCAAAGAAGAACGCACCTGCTAAAACAGACGACAACAAGAGGACGACGAACATACATCTCATAACACTCCGGTGCATAGAAGAGTGAGGTCTAAACTACGAAGAAGCCATACATCCCTAACTAGAAGAAGGATAGAAGGAGCCATGAAACAGGTTTTCTTGAAGTATTATTCAAAATAAACCTCAAGAAAAGGGGCAAACTGCTAATACATAAATATCACTGGTCCTAGAAGCCTCGACCAGAAGCAAGGAGGCACGACAAATAAGGGGAAGTGAAGTATAAAGTCATCCCGAAGTACACCACTACGGTAACCGAGCTAAAGAATGAAGGAAGGCGCCATCGACTCAAAGCACGTTCAAAGATGTCCCATCAACACTTTATAGGGTTACAGAAGACTAGGGGCATGCGTCAATACACGACTGGATCAGACAGCGGAATAAAGCAACCTAATAGATAAGAATTAGGACATCAAGAACATCAAGGGGTCTGCATAATAAATATATACACCAAATGGGAGGTGTCAACACTGGAATGGATAATAAGGGCGGCGCGTAGAGACCAGCTGTCGACGAAGACCATCAAACAACAGAAGAAACTACGTGTAGCAAAGAGAAGTTACTCCCAAAACTCGCTATAAGTCTTTGCCTTTAACCCTAGACTCATAGATGGGTAATTTAGTATTTTACGCACTTGAATTTTGTCAAAGTCAGTGAGATCTGACCAAGTGAATGGGTCCATATACCTTAGCTAACGGTAGGCCTATAAAATTAATTTTGAAAAAAACAACCTTCTTTCGAAAACCGGGAAAACAAGTTGGGGTACTTTATTAATTAAAGAACGAAAATAACTGAGTGTGAATATGTATTCTAACATCACGAGGTGGGTATTTCGAACTATTTCATGAAGTTTTGTCACAAACCTTATCAATAATTTAGGTGATTTTTGTCTAAAACCCTAATTTTTGAAATTGTGGATTTTTTGGAACCCTTATAATTAGGATGAATTAACTGTTAAAATTAGTAATTGATTGTGTATGGAACCCTAATTAGTTGGTTGTTGGTAATATTGATTGTGTTGCAGATACATTTTGTGTATATTTTGGGTCTAAGTTTGCAGGAAAAATTATTACACTTTGGGATGAATCGACTGTTAATATTGTGTATATGTAATGTCTGCAAGAAGGTCGTTCAGGTGGTGGTTGGGGTTCAGATTCAGGAGGTGGGGTTTAGGTAGTGGTGGGGGATTCAGGTGGTGGGGGTGTTTGTGCTGGTTCAGTTTCATGTGGCAGGGTTCAAGTTTTATTGGGGTTCAGGTAGTGGTGGTGAGGGATTCAGGTGGTGGTGGTGGTGGTGCAGGTTCAGTTTAGGGTTCCGGTGTTTAGGTTCAGTTTGTAATAGTGGTGGGGGGTTTATGTGGTGGTGGTTGTTCAGGTTCAGGTTCAGGTAGGGGTGTTGGGGGTTCAGGTAATGGTGTTAGGCGTTCAGGTACTGGCAGGTGGGGGTGTTGTGGGGTTCAGGTAATGGTGATGTGGGTGTTGTGGGGTTCAGGTAATGGTGCTGGGGGTTCAGGTAATGGTGCAGTTTCATTAGGGCATTTTACAATTGCAATTACTAGATTGAATTACATTTTTTTGTGTTCAACTGTTAAATTGTTTTCTCAGCACAGATAGATGACCACCAAGTCCCTGAGTACCTTTTAATTGTCTCAATTTTTTCTTTTTTGTTAGTTGTTACTAGATAATGTTATGATCGAAATAAATCCTTAGATGCCTTGCTACAGATAACATCCCTTACATTATTTTTGTAAGTTGTCCACAATTGTATTTTGTAAAAGAGAGTATGGTTTTCCTATTGAATCCCTTGTGCTCCATTTCTGTTACCTAACTTAAGTTATCAAAGATTTGTATGTTAATGTTCTTTGGCAAGCTACAACACTGAGTAGATAGTGGTCTTCCTGTGTTTCTTTATAATTGACAAGAGTGGTCTTCTTGAATAAATTAACCCTTCAGAAATAAAAACCGTGACAAAAAAATGCTTTGGTTTGAGAACAAAACAATCTTGAAGGACATTGCGAAAGAACTGTTAGGTAGAACCATTTCTGCTTGTATGAGCACGAGTAATCGCGTGAACTAATACTTATCATGGATTGTACAGAGGCTCCTTTGTTGAATTGTAAACATATGTTACTGGTTGGTTGTACATAGATGATAAATGAAATCTGATGTGAATTACACTAAAAAGTTGTCATGCATGGTTGTATATATAACTGAAGTGTGTAACTGTTTCATACCATATCAGATTCGTAGAAAAGGCAGGAATCATGACGCTTGCACTTGTCTTTGTTTCTTTACCAGATAGCCAGATACATTAGCAACATAGACTTAGACAATTACATGTTAATTCTCATGGATTGTTTTTGCAACAAGTGGGTGATGATTATGGTTTGGAAGTTTCTGTTGGACTGCCTCAAGCTGGTGGACATGTTATCCCGTCGGCTTCCACGGAGTAAGTTGGTGAGGATGATTTGACTAAACGTATTGCTGAATTGAAGTGTAGAGGGTAAGAATTGAAGTGTAGAGGGTAAGAATTTCACGAAATTTAGGCATTTTTACAGGTTCATATTGTATTATAATATAAGAGAATGATAATACTTTGTCAAGAAGTTTATGGGATTGAAAAACCTTGAAAACATTGGTTTACAGACAAATTGATGTGTTAAGAATATTATTACAGTTGAACTGCTGGTGTTTAATGTTTTATGTCTTTAGATATTTGTGGGTTGATTGGAAATTTGTATCCATTGCTTTTATGCATTTTTCGTCATGTGGATTGGTGGTAGTGGTTGTTGTTTTATTTAGGGTTCACGTGGTTGCGATGGGGGTGGTTCCGGCAGGGTTCAGGTGGGTGGTTCATGGATGAGGGTTTCTGTCTAGGGCTAAGTTAACTAGGGCTAAGCTATCTAGGGCTAAGTAGAGGGATAAGTTAGGATGATAGAGGGAGCAATTATCAGTGATCACTGTTTTTTAGCTTAGGAAATTTTGGATGTTAAAGGATGGAAGGGATACTTGTGTAATTCAGTTGAAAGGTAAGATACTTTTGTAATTAAGCAAGATACTTTTGATACATTTAAGCAAAAAAAACCAAAAAGAACCCCAATAATTTCTTGCGACTGACTACAATAAAGGAACTGCAAAGGTATGTATATTCATGATTTAAGAAACAGCAAGAAAAAGCATATCAGGTTTTAGCCACTCATTAGCATCAAGAGCCCAAGACTAATGCTCAAGATGGAAAACATATTCAGTTAAACGTTGTAGCTTCGTATGATCTAGTTTCTGCTCTTTAGCAATGTGCTGCTTCTTCACAATCAGCATCCCTGAAGCAGAATCCACGAGCCAACCTTGTTGTGCGGCATCTGCATAGGAACAACCTTACACTCTTTAGCTCTCACACAAGAAACAAACTCATATAATTTTCAAGGTTTGACTTGGACAACCCAGGCAAGTGCAGATAAAGAGTATCTATAAAATAATGATTCAAACAAGAACAACTATGCTCTGCCAGTGGTTTAACTAAAAGATGACGCAGGCCAATGTGTGGAGTTTAATTCGTGACCATCCATTGATCAGAAACAAACATTACTACGATTGAGCTAATAAAGAATGAATAACGGAACCAGAAGTTCTATAGATAGCCACTTTCAGTGGATTTACAGGGAGACTTGATAACTTCACCAAGATCATCTCCAAGTGGTTCATAAGCAGCGGTGCTTTTCTCTTGGATGCGTAAAAGAGATTTCCGAAGGAAATCAGCAAACCCT
>JAJJMA010183103.1:0-11589 GCA_023529015.1 Papaver nudicaule
GTAGTCAGTGGTAGTTTGAAGTTGTTTTTTGTTTTATTCTTTCGTTGTTTTTGGTTTTCGTTTCGTTTTTGGATTCAGAAGGAGATTAGTGGAGTTGAGCAGATTATCGGTGAAACCCTTTACGAGTATTGGGAGCGGTACAAGCAATTGTTGGCTAGCTGTCCTCATCACCAACTCATTGAGGAACTTATCATCCAGAATTTCTATGAAGGGTTGTTATCACATGATCGTGCAATGATAGATGCTGCAATGTGCAGCCTTACTTGGCAAAATTGCTGAAGTAACGAAGACTTTGATTGAAAATATGGCATCCAATTCTCAACAATTTTCCACCGGAGATGATGTTACCATGAAGAAGGTGAATGAAGTACGTACGTGAAGGCTCTCATATGGATCAGAGAATGAGCAGCATGGAAAGGATGATGCACCAAATGGCATCAATGATTCTTCCTTTACACAACAATGAGACAGAGCAAGCAAATGCGTTGTACCAAGAGCAACCGAGGCAGAAATATGATCCCTACTCCAACACGTACAATCCGGGTGGCGAGATCATCCAAATTTCAGTTATGTTAATCAACGTGCAGCAACTCTTTTTCTTAGCAGATTTGCGAAGTCAAAGAAGGAGATGCAAGATAAGGACATTTCGGAGATCCTCAAGAAGGTCCATGTGGACATAATCATTGTAGATATGATCAAGCAAGTTCCACGATTTGCGAAATTTTTCAAAGATCTTTGCACTAACAAGCGCAAACTTGTAGAGAATGAAGTTCTAAGTTTGGGGGAGTGTGCCTCCACCGGTGCTACAAAAAAAACTCCCACCAATGTGCAAGGACCCTGGTAGCTTTATTATAGCATGCACCATTGGTAAAACCAGGTTTGAACGTGCTTTATTAGATTTAGGAGCTTCTATCAATGTAATGCCTGCCTCGGTTTATGAATCTTTAAATCTTGGTCCTCTTAAAGCTGCGGGTACTTATCCGAAAGGGGTTGTCGAAAATGTGTTGGTGCAGGTACATAAGTTTGTATTCCCAACTGACTTTTCTGTTCTTGACATGAACGAGGAAGATTCATCCTCATCTACATTGTTGATGTTGGTGTTTTAGGTATAAAACAAATAAGAGAATCTGAGGGGTAAAGTATGAAGTGTGATGATGTAATAAAAGATTGTGATGAATTCGAGAGGTCAAGATCGAACAAGACTCGCCTAAACCAAGAAATGGCCGTTCGAGTATTGCTTCAGTTACAAGAAGAGGATTTTAGGGTTGGTTTAGGGAGGGAAGCAGAGAAAGATGAGATCAGAGAATTGCTATGATTTTCTGTGATATTGAGATTGATATTGCAAGATAAGGATGAATATTCAGTTCTCACTAGATAATAAATGCTGAATGAGAAAAGTTAATCAATTATCGATAAGATAGACTTGATTATACTTGCACTGAACTTGTTGAACTTATCTGTTTTTTGGATGAGATTGGGATCGAGATTGATATGATTTCCCCAACTGGTCGAGTGACCTATTTATAGCAATATATTCTCAACTGATCTCGTAAGAAGTGGAAGTAGTGGAAGAGTGGGAGTGAGGAAAGAGTGGGGTCAGTTGTTAAGAGTCTTGCGCCTAATATTAGGGAAGACTAACAACCCACTACCTTATCCCATCTTCTCAGCAACGTTCACACGACCTAGTTATCTTTCCCGTTAAGTGATTGTGCCGTTGCAATCACACGTGCCGTAGACCGCCAAACCAAAACCCTAAAAGAATATCCCCCCATGTAACTAAATCTTGATTCTCGTAAGATTTGTTAAATATTTGTTTATTTGTTAAGTCAAAGTTGACTAGGTGCAAGTCGTATCAATTACTGATAAGCTTAGGACTTTGCGATAAGATAGAGATTAAGCGATAAGCTTGAATATCTCCTTGAGATTTGGTTTAAGGATTGAGCCGGGCAATCACCATTTAAACCTAATCAAATAAATCTAAGGGTTGAGCTAGCAACCGCCATTAGATAAGGATAATGAAGACATATGTTTTTTTTTTTTTTTTTTTTTTTTAGATAAGATAGGTCTAAGGATTGAGCTATGCAATCGCCAATTAGACCGAGAGGATTTCAGCAACTCTCTGTGGCAATAGTCAAATAAATACGACTTTCGGTTTGCCATAAATAAGGGAAATTAGTTTGTGGCATGTAATGCACCAATTCCCTGGATAATGAAGACATATGAATGCCCAAAATAATATAAGTCATAGCCATGAGCCATGATTAAGAATTATAGCACTGATTTATGGAAGCAAGTCCATAATCAGGAAAAACAGACGAATGATGCTATCACGGCGTAGCCATCATCAAGAATGCATAAGCATTGCCAATATAAGACCTAAAGATAGGCCACAATAATTATGATAAGCTATGTTGCATAGCATGATAATAATCCCACATTGGATATAAAAGGATAAGCCATAACATTTATGTTATTTTCGGATTTCTTAACAGTTTGCATGTTGTTCATTGGTAAAATCGCCCAGGCCAGCCTATATTAGGTAAAAATCTGAATTTTTAGTATGTTATAGGAAATTCACAGAGGAAAATATTTCGTGAAGGAAGCGCCTTCTAATTCCTTACGGATTGGCCTGTAAAAATCACGCCATGAAGAAATACGTGAGCTGAACTGCCAGATTTCCGAATTTGATTAGGAAACTAGAGTATTATGGACTTAATAAAATCCATAATCCTCTAGGATTTGGATCAGTGAGGCCCATAAATAGAGAGAGGCTAGGAAGAGGTGAACCCTAGTTCAAAGGAGGCAAGGCTAGCCGTGAGGGGAAGAGGACAATCATGGACCTCCATAAGCACAAGTGAGGGAAAACAATAAGACCCCCACGAATTAGGCGAGAGCTAACTATAAGGCCCCCATAAATTAGGTTAAGCATGATTATGAGGCCTCCAATATTTGGTCAAGGCATAATCTTGGACCCCCAAGAGTTGAGCAAGGGTGATGCCATGGGCATCCAAAGATTAAGGCGAGCCATAAGTATGGACACCCAAAAACTAAAGGGAGAGATGACCATGGACGTCCAAAAATCAGGCCAAGGAAGTGGCATGGACGTCCAAAATCAAGCCAAGCTAACTAACATGGATATCCAAAGGTTAGGTCAAGCTAATGGCATGGATACCCAAAGTTATGGCGCGCTAGAAGTAATGGATATCCAAGAACTAGGGCAAGGGATAATCGTGGGCCTTCAAGGATTAGGCAAGGGAGGATGCGTGGGCATCCAAAGATGAGGCAAAGCTAATGCCACGGGCATCCAAAGATGAGGCAAAGCTAATGCCACGGGCCTCCAAAGACTAGGCAAAGCTAATGTCGTGGGCATCCAAGGATTTAGACACGGCCAATGCTATGGGTACCCAAAGATTGGGCATGGCCAGGTTTTAGGCGTGGCCAGGTTTTAGGCGTGGCCAAGGTTTAGGCCATGGCCAACTCCATGCCTTATCTAAAGTCTAGGCTTGGCCAAAGTTTAAGCGTGGCCAAGGTTTTGGCGTGAATAAGGTTCGGGCGTGGCCAAGTTCTTGGCGTGGCCAAGGTTTAGGCGTGGCCAAGTTTAGGCATGGCCGTGACTTCTAAGGTATGCCAAAGCCGTGTATATCCAAGGCATGCCAAGTAGTGGCGTGCAGCTCTTAGGGTTTTGGCTACCTTGGCTAATGC
Organism: Papaver nudicaule; assembly: GCA_023529015.1. NCBI lineage: Eukaryota > Viridiplantae > Streptophyta > Magnoliopsida > Ranunculales > Papaveraceae > Papaver > Papaver nudicaule. The sequence continues at coordinate 3,703 of JAJJMA010183103.1, forward strand.
GCATAGGTATTTTAATGCGTAGGCTAGGGATATGGACCATGCTACTAGGCTAGGGTCGCGAGATATTAAAATATGGCTAACGGCAAACCAAATATCTTATCCCTACTGTAAAAATAAATTCATACCTTATCTCGCGCTATTCCAGGATGCCAGAAGTCGATGCAAAATTACTCCTGTGACCTCCTCGCCAAAAACCACCATCAACAGTTGGGAAGGACGTTCTTGAAAACTGCCAAGACCATCATTGATGTCGATGAAGGCACTTTAACTAAGAAATTTGACGGTGAAAACATTCGCTTCAATATCTTTGAGGCGATGCGGCATCCTAGTGATGTTAATTCCTATTTTTATTTTCATATCACTGATTCTTTAGTGCAACAAGTGTTTGACTTGAATAAGGATGATGCATTAGAAAAGAATAAGAATTTTGAAAATGATGTGGTAGTGAGTGATGAACTTAAAGTGGCGGTTTGCTCTCTTAATTCATTGCAAGAGAAATTAACCACTAAATTATAATGTTTCGTATATTTCTTTACCTCATACTGATGAAAAGCTTTTACCTTCAATTTTGCAGGCACCTACCCTCGAATTGAAGCCTCTTCCTGACCATATTAAGTAAGTGTACCTAGGTGGTGAGGGAGAGCTTCCGGTGATCATAGCAAAGGACCTAACCGACCTACAAGAGGAAAGGCTTGTTCGAGTGCTAAGAGAGTACAAGTCTGACATTGGGTGGACCATTGCCGAAATCAAAGGAATCAGTCATTTTATGTGTATGCACCGAATACTTATTGAGGAGGGGTCAAAACCAACGCGAGAAGCTCAACGTTGCTTGAACCCTCCCATGATGGAATTAGTCAGAAAGAAATCCTGAAGTTGTTGGACATGGGGGTAATATATCCCATATCCGATAATAAATGGGTTAGTCCAATTCAAGTCGTTCCAAAGAAATCCGGTATCACGGTGGTGAAGAACGAGAACAACGACTTGATACCAACTCGAGTTCAAACTGGATGGAGCTTAACTCCACAACTCGCAAGGACCATTTCCCCTTACCATTTATTGATCAAATGCTTGAAAGGCTTGCTGGCCATTCTCATTATTGTTTTCTTGATGGTTTTTCAGGTTACAGCCAGATTGTAATAGCTCCGGAAGACCAAGAAAAGACAACGTTCACTTGTCCTTTTGGAACGTTTGCTTATAGACGAATGCCATTCGGTTTGTGCAATGCCCCTGCCACCTTTCAAAGGTGTATGGTAAGCATATTTCCAGATTATGTAGAAAGCATCATAGAAGTTTTCATGGATGACTTTAGTGTATACGGTGATTCTTTTGATAAATGCTTAGATAACCTTACATTCATTCTTAAGAGATGCGTAGAAATAAATCTGGTATTAAATTGGGAAAAGTTTCACTTTATGATAAATCAAGGAATTGTGCTAGGGCATGTTATATCTCTAAGGGGATTACAAGTAGACAAAGCAAAAATTGATTTGATTCGAAACTTACAATACCCCACAACTGTGAGGGAGGTTCGTTAATTTCTTGGCCATGCAGGTTTCTATAGGCGGTTCATCAAGGATTTCTCCAAGATTGCAATTTCGTTGTGTTGACTCTTGCAAAAATAGATTACTTTAGACTTCGGTGAGGACTGCAAGAAGGCGTTTGATTGTTTGAAAGAGCTATTGACGACCGTACCTATCATCAAATCACCGGATTGGAGCAAACCCTTTGAATTGATGTGTGATGCTAGTGACTACGCCGTTGGAGCCGTATTGGGGCAGAGAGATGGTGAAATCCCACATGCCATTTACTATGCTTCTCAGACTCTCAATGGTGCACAAATCAACTACTCCACCACAGAAAAAGAGCTCTTGGCGATAGTCTTTGCGTTAGAAAAATTCAGGTCGTACCTAGTGGGTACGGAAGTGGTTGTTTTTTCTGATCATGCGGGTCTTCGTTACTTACTCACAAAGAAAGATGCTAAGCCACAACTCATACGGTGGATTCTTCTTCTACAAGAGTTCAAGTTGCATATTAAGGACAAGAGGGGCAGTGAAAATAAGGTAGCCGACCATCTTAGTAGGCTAACGGTTTCCGAAGATGCAATTCCATTGCAAGACAGTTTCTCGGATGAACAACTTTTCTTGGTTGAGAGTTCAGCTCCATGGTATGCGGACATCGTCAATTACTTGGCTACGGGGAAAATACCAGGTACCATGTCTACATCGCAGAAACACAAACTCAAGAAGGAAGCAAAGTTGTACATATGGGATGAACGATACTTGTGGAAGCAAAGTTGTACCTATGAGATTCATTCTATTCTCAATTTATGTCATTCATATGCATGTGGAGGTCATTTTGGCGCTAAAAGGACACTCTCAAGGTCCTTGAGAGTGGTTTATATTGGCCCACTATATTCAAAGATGCATACTTGTTTTGCAAAGCATGTGATAGGTGCCGAAGAATCGACAATCTTGGTGCTAAGAATCAAATGCCACTAACACCAATTCTCCCTGGAGAGATATTTGATGTTTGGGGCTGTTTTTGCCTGAAAAAACACTGCACCATCTCTGGGTACTTTCGTAGTGCTCGAGATCAAAATCGAACAAGACAAGCCTAAACCAAGTCAATGGTCGTTCAAGTCTTGCTTCGGTCACAGAGAGGATAGAGGTTGATCTAGGGAGGGAAACAATGAAAGAAACTTGAGATCAGGTTGAGGATGTGTGTTTCTGGGTGTAAGAGTTCAAGATCTCCGTCGTAAGAGTGACTGGAAATCTCCAAGGCTATGAGTGTGTTGAATAATCAGGTATGTTTGCTCTGAGGTTCTGGTGTTTTAAAGTGTTCTAGTTTTTTTGTGGTATTCTGCTTTGGAAGGTAGACGAAGCCTCTATTTATAGTGTTGAACTCACCCTGATCTCTCGACAGAGAAGGTGGAATTCGTGGAAGAGTGGAGGAGTGGAGGACATGAGTTGTGCTCTGTAACCGCTAGAGTCGTGTAGAACGTGTCCACTAAGCATCACCTTCTTGTAACTATTCATCATCTCTATCAGTTTCGTTCTTAACTGTCGTAGACCGCAAGACAAATACCTCTAAAGTTATCCCCCCGTGTGATAATTTGATATCTCTTGTAGTATGCAGACGTTGCATGATTGTGTTGAGTTAAACAGTGTTGTGTGGCCATGACTTTGAACTTGGCAGGAGTGTGCATGTGTGGCCATGGATCTATATCCATGGCCTTGGCCAAAATAAATGTGGCGCCATGGATACTATGACATGGCCTTATAGCAACGGCCTTGGCCAAGGCCAAATATTTTGTGGGGCCATGGTTTGATGGCAACGGCCTTGGCCTTTGGCCAAGGCCAAATAGATGTGGCGCCATGAATATGACGCCATGGTATGGTGACAACGGCCTTGGCCAAAGGCCAAGGCCAAGTAGATGTGACGCCATATTCATGGCGCCATGGCTTAGCGGCCACGGCCTTGGCCTTTGGCGAAGGTCAAATAGATGTAACGCCATGGCCTAATGGCCTTGGCCTTTGGCAAAGGCCAAGTATTTTGTGGCGTATCAGGCCACACCCATTTCAACTATGACATATTTGTGTACTTGGGCTACGGCGTATTTTAGGCCATGACATGCCTAGCCATTCTGTGTTTAGGTTATGGCCTGCCTAAGTGTGTTTAGGATGTTGTATACTTCTCAGAGAGCTCTGGACAGGCCTAGAACTACGATGCCTCTGAGGTTTTTCATTGAGACTCGGGTGTCGAGTCGTATTTTAAAGAGGAAACCCGAGAGGGTGCGTCTCTATCTTGACCGAGATTAGGCGAGGGCATGAGGTCTTTAAATATTGAGGAGAAAACCCGAGAGGGTGGGTCTCTATCAATTCTCCACCATAGTACCAGTGAACAATTTAGTTATGATGTCGAGGAATTCAAAGCGATATCGACATGAAGTAAATTGGTGATTTTATGAGTTGGTGGGTTTGTTTGGTATCACGCTACGATATTATTCTCTCCACCCGGGAGCTATAAGAGAGAACTCATAGGGAGTGTATATTCGGTTTGCAGAACACGTTGTATTTTGAAACCATAGAATTTCGTCTGAGTAGACAGCCGCCTCTTGGCAAGTGTCACACCCCAAATTGCGTCAACCAATTTTGGCTAAGGAATGATCTGGCAACACCAATGGTTCAGTGACTAACTAAAGCAAAACTATTGAGTTGCATAGCTTCTTAGCCTAAATATGACTAACTAGTTTAGGACATAACTTGGCTTCATACCATTTTCTGGACTATGTCGCTTTCGAAATTAATGTGCCTCAAGCATTCATTCGAACCGCTATGCCTTCACTCTTTTGACAACTCCCCAAAGCTTATGAGCTTCCCTAAACTCATTCCTTTGATGAAAAGACTTCTTGGCCTTGCTGCCGTTCTTGTATTGCACTCTTCTTAGCAATTATCTTAGTACAATATGCAGGGACGTCCTTTAACAGCAACATGTCTTCACACCATAAAACTTATTTTGCACCATTACACTTTCAACGTCTTCTATTGCATATTTCGGCCAATATGCTATGTAGCATCTCCCAAGTGAACTAGCTTCACTTTGAATCAAAAGAGACAAGTACTTTAACATCGAACACCCTCATTTACTACTACCTTACGTAGAAAGACTTCATTCCCAACACCAAGGCCATACACAACCCAATACTTGAAAGTATACTTCAAATGGATTGCAAATTCCAACACCAATTGATCACAAACTTGTAAGACCCAACAAGCTTTGCAATACTGACTTCATTAATTATAACCTTTTAGCAACAAACGAGGAAACAAGGCCACAACTAATTGCATTGTACGCCACCTGACATTCAGCCCAACTATCAATGTTCCTTTGCTCCTCCCATAATGAAACAACGTCCAATTAATACTTGGTCAGATTCCTCCAAACTGAGGCATTTATGTTTCTATGGCTTCGATGAAGATTTCAAGAATGACCCATGCCATTCATATGCATCACCAATACTTTGTTCTTCTTTTCCATGCATCTCATTCTCCAAGTGTAGCATTAACTTGTGCAAGACATTGCACAAACTGGATTAGAATGACTTGATGATTCTGAGCATCACCATAGTACTCAATAAAGTCATATTAGTCAATGACTATTGCAGACTAAACTCCCTTCCTTGGACAGTTGTGAACAGGGCCAAAATCCCTTGCAAATGAGGCACTGCTGCCTTCGTTCCATGAAGCAAGCATATCTCGTCAGACATAGCAGTCTTCCTCCAGCTTGGAACACATTTTCCTGCCCATACACATCTGGTTTACCTTGTCATTACCCTTCGCCAAATCCAGCAACTATGACTGATTTTTTTTTGACAAGAATGTCCGCTGTGGTTCGTAGTCAAATGCAGGTCTTTGGACTCCCTAGTCCTTGCATTTCGACTCCACTACTTAACAACCAAATTCAAATGCACTATGCCTACTTATGGCATCTCCTTGTGCATCTCTAGCATCAACACAGAAACTTTGCTTTAACGTAAGACCGTGGTGTATTGGTTTTTCCCTAACTTACGTTCTTTTCTTTAGCCTATCTGAAAAGACGAGGGTACCGAGTACACCACCAATCTTTTATTTTAGTCCACCTATAAGTCAAACCTTGAACGGTTCCTATAATCAAGAACTCAAGAACAAGATCTCCTTCAGATCTGATTGATTCACACAAGGGAGTCAATACAAGAATCTGAAAGGCAATGTCAACAACTAAGTACGATACTTTAATTATAAATGATAAATTAAATATAATGCGGAAGTAAAGTAAAGTACACACAAGATTTTGTTAACGAGGAAACTACAAACTCGTAGAAAAACCCTGGAACCTAGTCCGGTTTTGAATACTCTTAAGAATTAAGCCGCCAACACACCTACTCTCAGACTTCGGACTAGCTGGTGCAGACAATATGACCCTAATACGACTATTAGTCACAAAGATTTCCCCTCAGTGTTCCTACGCCTCCAATCACAGCAAGGTGGTCACGCACATGTACTCCCTTACGCAAACAGACGTCCTTTACTGTCTTACGCAAGAGTTGCCTCACAGCCTGTCGCGAGGACTATCGCTATCCGACCTCCAATCGGACGATTACAACCATAGTGGACAACAACCAAATAGCGGCAGGTCAAATCCCTAGATGATATCCTTGGTAACTAACAGATATTTCACCGAAGTTCTTTTACACCAAGAGCGAGGATATTAAGTTTACTTAGGCAATAAACACCTCGAGATACCGAAAGAGCAACCTTGTCGTCCCAGTTGGAATCAAGCAGATAGATGTAGCATGTACGATATGATATGACCTTGAAGAACGGTGTACCTGCGAAGAACAAATCCAATAACAACGATCTTGATTCCACTCAATATCTATAGTTTAGGCACACAAACCGAAAGCGGCTTGCTGACAAATCCAGGTTAATAGATAAAGAGTATGTTCTAATCACAACAATCTTGAGTGGCCTTATAGCAGAAGAGAAGGACCACAGAATAAACAAGATTGCAAGGTTTGATAGACGTGATAGAACAGAACAAAAGTACAATACAAAGAAGACTAGTAAACATAATAGTTTCCCGTAAGAGGTACTTCTAGGCTTCTCTATCCCTAGAGAAGACTTTCACGCAATTTTAGACCGAGAGCAAAAGCTCAAAGGTAACTGAAAAGAAAAGCGACAAACTCAAGCTTACAATTCCGAAGAAGAGCTTGGTTGAGGGATAAAGCTTTTAGGAGAGATACCACTCCTATTTATATTGACTAAGGCTTAGCTTTGAAATGAGGCTAACTTAATTTCGGAAATTCCACAAAGCACATTTACATATTAATTCTGAAATTCCTCATTTAGTCTCATAGCATTTAATGAGATCTAATTAATACTCTAGCATTTTACATTTATGAAAAATATAATTCATAAAGAAAATATATTTTCAAAAGATGTTTAGCCAAGAGCAATCAAAGCAAATAATATTCATAAGATATATCTGGATATTTCTTTTAAGTCGAAATATAGCGCTTACCAAATATGCTCCCTGGGAAAGAGCTCATTTCGAAACCTGTCCTTTGTTTCGAAAATCTCCTTAGATATTATTAATTCCAAATGTCATCATCAACTTTAACAATGTCGACATTACTTCCTTGGTATTACTGGGCTAACCAGATGAACCTAGGTGGAAGTGGGATCTTGTCCAACGTGGTTCAATGTTCCGCATAAACGTATCATAACAGACGTGGACAAGCCTTGTGTGTTAAGCTTAAGTGAACACGTAGGTTCGACGGACATTCCGAATCACGCAAATAGATATACCATTGGAGTACGGTGTGAGATTCCACGAGTAATAGCAAAATGTTAAATCTCCTGAACTCTTGATTCCAATATAGATGTCACGTAAATGATATTCAAGAATTCAAATCAAAACATCAAATGAATAATCAAATGAATATTTGATCAAGTAGTAATCAAACTTATTTGAAGCGGATAACCATATTTCTGATGATGACTCAAACTCACTTAATTGTACATTGAAGATGAACGAATTCAAACTTCAAACTGAGAATATCAAACTCATTAATTCGTTGAAGCACAAATCAAAAAGATAGAGTTTGAACTTCGAAGTTACGCATTCTGAGTCAACCATATTATGGTTTCGAAACGTACATCTGTTTTGGCAGAAACCAAATTAAGGTTTCACAACCTAAAGTTAATTATATGACCAGAACTGTATTAAGGTTCCCAAATCAAGTTTCCATATAGAGAAACCTAAAGCTTGGTTTCGAAATCTAGATTTTGTTTAACACAACCTTGGTTAAGGTTTTGAAACAAGAAACACATATTAAATTCTCCA